>JAUMHD010025851.1:10803-42253 GCA_032359135.1 Ulvella scutata | reverse complement strand
GGGTCACCAGCAGACCATACTTCACACTTCTCATTTGCCATCACAAGACCAATGGCCTCGCAACGGCCACGTAGGCGTCCTTAGAATATTAATATTAATTAATGCTGAAAGAGGCTGTAGACGTATCTGATGCGCCCCGACGCCCTCGCACTGCATGTGACTTGAATGCTGCCGCCCAGGACAGATGAGAAAGCGCAAGTGCAAAGAGAGAAAGCACCAACGGCCACATGCACACTGCAGCGACAAACGACATAAACGGACAATGCCAAACCCTAGCGGCGTAGTTTATAGTTCTACAGTCCTGTCGATGTAATCTCTCTCCAACCATCCAGGACCTGATGAAAAACAAAACGAAAAATCGGGAACCACGCCACCACGCATAGCCCTATTTCACCTCGGTAGTGAAATAGGCAGCAGAGTACTACAGCGCGCCGGAATACTACAGCGCATGGTTGCCCTTGCAAAGTACGACGATAGTCTCCCGATCTGCGCTTGCAATGAAAGCCCTATACTTCACCTTGCTGGTGCTGCTGGCAGCAACGGCAAGAAGTCGGAGGTGTTCCACGCCTGCTTGTCCAAGTAGCCATATAACTCGACAGCACCTGTAGGCGAACCTGGGACCCTGTAGGCCGCAAAGGCAAGACATTTGCGACTCCTTGCAGCAGAGGCAATAGTGGTGTGTGCAGCACCCGGAACCACCGGCGTGTGTTACCAAGGTGACGATGGGACTGGGGCCGGGGCCCAGGATGACATGTACATGCCCACGGGCTTGCTCAGCCCTCCGCACACTTGGACGAGCTCACACAGTGGGTGACCGCACCTCCACCTATGATTTGCTGGTACATGAGCCATTCTATGGAGTTATGCCTGTATTTTACACAACGCACCTCCAGTGGGCGACTGCACCGAAAGGTGACATATCAAGAAGCACCTCATGCGCCGGGGACAGAATGCAGTGAACACACTTCCACGCCGACACACCCTGCACCACCGCCATGATCAAGTCTGGGCAGTGGTGCTGCAAGCTATGTCGCAAGCCAAAGTGCAACACCGTTTAGCGCGTGTGTCTGCCCTCAATGCAGCATGGGCCAGCGGCGCTGAGATGAAAAGTGCACACCTTCATTCAACATCACACCAGACCAAAAGCCTCCCACTTGGTCCGTTCCGTAGAAGACCCAGCAAGCGGATGAACTATTTCTGGCACCCCCACTGTCACAGCTGTCTTTAGGGACCATTTCCGCACAGTCACCCTGGCTTCACCAATCGACACTGATGCGAACCACCAGCGTGGGTGTCCCCATTCTCAGCTTAAGGTTGCGCTTTGCTCCCCACAGGCAGCTTCACTGCATGACATGGACGCTGCAATCACGATGGAAGAGCCGTGCGCATTAGTGCTCGGGCCATGCTGGCCATCCCTGGCACAGACCGCAACGGCTTGATTCTGAAACACTGTGGTCTGTATGGGCATGAAGCCCTTCACCTCCTCTTGTTGAACTTCGTTCTTGACTGTGGCCTGCTTCCCAATGAGCGGCACAGGGGCTCAAATCATATGTGTCCACAACGCTGACTGCCGCCTTGTCTGCGGCCACTACCGGCCCATTACGCTGCCTCCCATCATCGGCAAACTATTTGCCTCTATCATGGCCAACCGGGTACGCCAATTGGGTCTGTTCCATCCAAATCCCCTGCAACCTCTGTTCACCCTAGAAACTGCAATCTCCATAGAAAGAACGCACTTATCCTCTCTTCCTCAACACAAAGAAAGCTTTTGACACGGCGGACCATAATGCTCTCCTCACTACACTCAACCGGGAAACAAAATTTTGAGCCAAAGACACACTGCGACTTGTCATATCTGATCTGTATACTAAGAGCAGTGCATGTCTCAAAATGCAGCACCACACCACCCCGTCATATTGAATGCGACAGGGGGTCGCACAGGGGTGCCCCCTTCCGCCCCTGCTGTCCAACACATTCCTGGACGCCATCACAGATGAGCGTTGGTGGCACCGGTCGTGACCAAAGTGGACAATACCACCAGAGAGCAGGAGCCACCACACCCCCAAACTGGCCAACTACCCCGCAGCAGGAAGTGTATGTTCTATTCGTCTGAGGGAAAACCTGAAACTCAGGTAAAGCTCATGAAACCGATCCTACATAGTATGGTACAACTGGGATGCACGAATGCACAAGGCGGCTGCTGATGCAGCACCGTTATGTAACCTTTGATTCTTGGAGCGAGAGGACTGACAAGGCGAGCACCCTAACATGATATTCTGCAGCAAGTGCCCCACCTTGCATTGGCCATGCCTGCGGCCAAGCACAGTGCCTAGAGTGTTGCACAAGGAATGGTGTCAGAGAGTCCAAACCGCCTCCCGCTGGTTACCCAGTTAGTTACAAACCAAAATTAGAAGTTGAAAAGACAGTGATTGGTCAACAACCCAAACATCTGGAGGGAACATGCAAAAACCCACCACTTCATACGATACAAAGGGACCATTGCGATAGCCTTTTCCCTCCCGCTAGATACAGTGCAACTAAGCTGTAACCAATGAGCAGTTACCAGTTCCAACGTGTGCAAACATTCCACAGCCGTCACAAAGCAAACGGCTCCTGCTCCTGCAAAGCATGGCGATGGAGCCACCATCTCTTGTCAGGGCATCGCCAACACACCACCCAATGCGCATCTGTGTGATCTGCACACATTCATCCTGGAATCAACCTCAGATTCAGATAATGGGGCTTGCATCTGGCACATGCATCCATCGCAATACAGCTCCTGCAAGACTCTCTGTGCCAGGAATAGTATAGAATACAAACGAGATTTACTCCAGCGCCACTGGAAAGCAAGTGGAGACTTTGTCACCATACTTGGAGTTTATCCTGTAGCACTTTATGTCCAGATCTGCACATAAACCCAGGTTCAGTGAGAATGCACAGCTGGGCGTGCAGGAGCACACTGCCCACCAATAGGATCCGCTGCACCAGCCTCAGTTCAAGTGGCCGCAGCAGCGCACCATATTCTCCAAGTGTGACACGGTTCACTTCCTCTCCAGCCAGAAAGCACAGGGTGTACAACGCCAGTTCAAACTCTGGCGACGTGCCGACAAACATGGTGCTCACGTCCTTGATCTCTCCCTACACCAACACAAAACACACGTGAACGAGCATCACAATCAATCAGCACCCTGTCTATGTCTCTCCACCCACTCTGTGCACGCCCTGCAGCTCAAGAAGCGCTCCTGCCCCCCCCCCCCCCGAGGCTCAATGCATGACAGTATGTGTTATGATTGCAGGGCGCGCGATCGTGCGCGCGCGCGCGCGCACACACACCAACCACTAGAAGTCAGTTCAGCACCTCCCAACCAAGCTGAATTGACACAACCCGTCTGGGGCCATCCAGATCATCTTCATCTGTCTCATACTGGTTGTGCCGGCGCGGCAAAACAAAACCAAGGTAGTCCAGGTCCCCCCGGGCCTCTTCCACCATGGTTTGGATCCAGTTGTGCAGTCCCTTCACATGTCCGTCATCAATTTCACCCACAAACACATGCTCGAAGCCACACGAGTCGTTCTGCTCATCCCTGCACAGCACACCAGGTTTACCCGCAGCCTCGCTGGCCATGCCCTGCAGAAAGTTGAACCAGATACTCAAGCTGTACGGCTCTGCAGATACATTCTGCTGCTGTTTTCTCTTTTGAGAGCTTCCTCGACGGGGGCCCCTTGATACCACATGTGTACAGGATGCAAAGCTAATGCTGGCGCTGTCGACCAAATCCCATTGTTGTGTTGCAAAGCGCTTGAGGATGAAGCTTTGCCTAAATGTTGCCATGCTATAGGTTACTGCCCTGAACAGCAAGCAACGCAGCCAATACGATGCCCCCATTTGTATCGGCAGTGTATGCACAAACGATTTGCAGCATGCATTGTGATGTCTGTATAGTCAGCTGCCGGACGGCGACAGCGGGCTCCAAGAGGGAAACAGGGGCGCGTGTCGTGCCTGCGGTAATATGAGAACCAAGCCTGGTGCACCATCTTTACAAAAGCATCTTCGTCATCGTCACACAGACCCTGTACACATATCACTAGCACTTCATGCTGCTGCATCAACCTGGCACAGGCTGAAGGCCCAGGCTGCCATGCTCATGCCCCAACTTCGGCACTGCTTGCCATGTGTTCGGTGTGCTGGACCATCCAGTTAGGACTAATCTAACACTATAGAGACCAGCGGACCTAGTTATGGCTGGCTTCTACTGTGCCTGAATCAATGGATGGGCAGCTCGATGAAAGCAGCTTGAGCATGCGGGGAAACAAACCTTGGCAACTAAATATCTGAAGCAATACTGCATCGGGCGGGTCTGCATGCATGCTCGCAGGAAGTCCCACTGTTCCTTGTGCTCTCGATCTGTTGTTTCTTCTTGTACCCCTGTGCTGCGCTCGTAGTTGTCCAGCAGGTGGTAGAAGATCAGGTATGTACGTTTCTGCCACACTGACTGGGATACCCCTGTGAAGAGCTTCTCTTCAGCCATATCTTCTTTGTTAAATATGCGCTTTCCTTCCTGCACGAAACAGGAGTAGAACACTCGTACCAGCCAGTGTAGCTATGTTGTCCACCCTGGAAGGCATGTGTCGTATGCTAATGCGAATTGTGGGGTACGTTGACGCTGATTTATACATTCCAATTCTTACCGTGACATGATCAACGTTGTCTGCCGCTAATACTGTGTACGTGAAAAAGTGGTGTTCAAACACACAATCAACCAGACGTATGTGAACCGACAGCGCCTGCAACTGTGAACATATGGGCATATAAACAGTTTGAATGGAATATGCTACAGCTGAAGAGGAACGACTACGCACAGAGGTTTTTTCCCCCTTGTTTCATGTGTGAATTGTCTGGGATAGGTGCCGGAACAGTCCAAACCATGCTCAAGTACGCACGAAGCATCGCTCGGTGCCATGTTATCCAAGATTCGTTGCTTTGGACAGGGCAGCATGGCGTACGTTTGCTCGATAAGGGGACTTCATCAACGAGCAAGCTCGAGCTACACAGAGCAGTACGTGAAAGGGCAATCGAATCCGGTCAACTCTGGATAGGAAACACACTTGCAGATTCATATGATACTCCTCACCGGGCTCCAGACGATTGTCGTCCAATTCCCAGAGCTTGTTGCACGCATCGGAAATGGAATCAAGTTCTGTAGACGATGGCTCAATATCTCCCATTGTCATCACGAGTATGTTGGAAAAGCCAATTCAGAGGCCAAAAATGATGCTGTTCCACCTAGATGCTATTCCAGTTTGTGTAGCTGGTACTCAGACCTTGACTATGAAGAAGTTGGAGAGTTCCCAGGGCATTACAACAGCGAGAGGGTCTCGGTGAAAGCTTTATTTCAACGGAAATTGAGTCAGAACCGCTGTGATACTGTTGTACAGTCCCGAGCTGGTGGAGGGTGATTTTTTTTCCGTGCCGAAATCAGTTCATTATTCATTGCTCAAGCAGAGTGCTCAAAATCATTAGTAAATATACTTTGGATATATCCAAAGTGTTGATGCAACAGCTGGAGACCAAGAAGCGTCCACAGAGCAAGAGCAGCAGCCGGGTTCCTCATGACCGGAGTAATTGTTCCAGCGTGACTGCTGTTCAAGAAGCGGTTCCAACAGACAGCCCTGCTTTCAGCATACAGGAGCCAGCGGCACCCTGTCAACACGTACGAAATACCATCTAGACTTTCTCTCTGGTACGCCGTGTTTCTTGCGATCTGGTTCAACATCGTGACTCGTGAGATGCCTCTGCGCTTGTCTGTGCACGCCCTGGTCAGACAGCAAACATATATCTGGATATATCAATGCTCGGTACATTGAAATGGTGAATTTGGATGAGTCTCGTGACAGGATGAGCCTCGTGTGCGGATTGACTTCTGATGTGCGTAAGGGTTCTCTACTACGCCATCACGGCACACGTTCGCAGACACTTGAAAATCCAACATGCACTTGCAGACACCTTGAAAGAAGAACACAAATTACCATGGGGTTTTTTGTGGATGCTGCCCTTGGCACTGCGGTCATCGCTATGCCGCAAGCGAGGCTGCCACTGCTTGCTCTTGGTGTCGGCACACAGGTGTTCAAAGCTCTTGGTGCGCCCCTCTCCTGGAGTTCACCCACATCTGGCAGTGCACATGCCCAGGGTAAGGTAACAGATGGGATTTGAAGAACAACGTGACAGGGGAGGGTTCAGCAGCCACCACAAGCCTTTGCATGACAGGCTCGGCTGTTTTTGTGCAGAAAAATCTAAAATCAGGGCCCAAGAAGGCGAGGGAGAAAGTGAGAATGTTGCTGCTGGACCTCTGACCCTCACCTTTAAGAATATTAGCTGCGTGATAGAGCCCAGTGCGAAGGAGCTCAAGAAAGGAGCAAAGCGTCGAACTCTACTGCAGTCCGTATCTGGCAAGGCATCTCCAGGCCGCCTGCTTGCAGTACGTGCTTCGATCTTGCTTTCACCTACATCTTGAATGAGGCATACATATCTATACATAGATGGACTGCCGAAGCTGTCGTCGTCCGCAGAAGGTGTAATAAGTACCATAATGGGAACATGTTGTGCAGTTGATGGGACCCAGTGGTTCCGGAAAGACAACGCTTCTAACTGCTTTATCAGGAAGGGTTCCAAGGTGCAAGAACATGGAGTTATATGGCACGGTGCTCTTCAACGGCGGTCCGCAACCAGAGATGGCCACGTCTGTTGGCTATGTGTCACAAGACGACATGTTCTACAGTCAAATGACCGTTAGAGAGACTCTGGTGATGACAGCGGCACTTCGCTTGCCTAGAAACTCTACGGAGGAAGACAGGGAGGCTGCTGTGGAAGAGGTCATGACAACCCTGGACCTGTGGGCTGTCGCAGACACAATTGTTGGAGACAAGAAGACGCGAGGGATCTCTGGTGGGGAGAAGAAGAGGCTCAGCATCGCCTGTGAGCTTCTATCAAAACCCAGTCTTCTGTTTTTGGATGAACCCACCACTGGCCTTGACGCTTTCCAATCACTCAAGGTGTGTTGCCAGCTGCGATCTGCATTGTGAGAGCTGCTGTTAAGGCGGTCAAAGAAGCGTTTTATTGGACACACCAAGTGCACTTGTGCTGGTAGCATACTTCAGCTTTTTCGCTGTTTGTTGGGTGGCGTACACATGCTGAATCTGCAGGTGATGGAGGCCCTCAAGGATTTGGCACAGTCAGGACACACAGTCATTGCGAGCATCCACCAACCCCGCAGCCGCATCTTTGACCTGTTTGATGACCTGCTGCTGCTGTCCAGCGGCAGCCTCGTGTACAATGGGCCTGCTGACTCCGCACTGGCGCACTTTGAAGCCCTTGGCCATGTCTGCCCTCCTCATCACAACCCAGCAGAGTTTCTCTCTGACATAATCTCCGTCGACACGTCAAGTGATGAAGCGGCGGAGGCTACAGGCGCTCGCTTGCAGGCGCTGCTTGCAGGAGTTGCTGGTATGCAGCCTGCTTGATGCAGAGTACATTCATTATTAGAGCAACAAGGCACCTGGAGGTCCAAAACTCTCACGTTTGTTGTGTACTTATTGCATGTTCTTGCTGCCACAAATGTGTTTTTGTTCCGTTGAAGAACGCTTGCACAGAAGGTGAACGCCACAATAGAATTTCCTTGTGTATTTGCAGGAAAGCAGGATGCTTCAGCGCCAGCCAAGGCTCCAGTGGGCCCCATTAGTGATGGCAGATGTTCTCAGGCCTGCGGGACGCCATTGTTGAGGCAGTTACGCATGCTGTTCCAGCGCAGTTGGAGGCAGGTGAGCCGCGACCGCGCCACGCTCAAGCTGCGCGTTGCCACAAACATGCAGAGCGCAGTGGTGTTTGGATGCATCTGGTGGCGCCTGCGACGTCTTCAGATCTCTGTGAACTCTCGAATTGGGCTGCTGCAGGTGTGACATCTCCTTTAAGCTGACCTTAGTTGCAGCCCTGGTGCAAATGAGGGCAGGGTCCTGATCAGGGGCATATGCGTGTTAGGGAAGTTGGTCAACACTGAGTGAGCGATATCAGTTCCTGGCATGAGCAATATTGTACTCTTGTGCTGCTTCTGGCGCTTCAAATAGCATCAGGAAGGACTGCACTGCTCTGTGAAGGACTGCACTGTGTGCTGCTATAGTTTTGTACTGGTGTGCATGTGAAGCCGCATCATTGCATGCAGGTGGTCGCTGTGTACACTGCGCAGACAGCTCTTTTCAAGACTATCAACCTGTTTGCGCCAGAGAAAGCGCTCGTTCGTAGTGAGAGGACGAAAGGAAGCTATGGGGCCGCTCCATACTTCCTGTCCAAGGTTTTAGCAGACGTGCCAGTTGCAGCTCTCTATCCGTTGGTGTTTTCAGCAATCGTGTACCCAATGACCAACCTGCAGCCCAAGGTACTCACCCTCAGGCTGCTTGCGTGTGTATGTTGTGCGCATCACTGCCCTTTCCTCGATCTTCGGTGCTGCGCACATCCCGTTGCGGCATCCACATGTTTACCTGCATGCTGCAGCAACTTGAGCATGCAGGCTTGCTCTGTTTGCATGTTAATCCTGCTGGGGTAGCACTCTGCCTGGTATACGAAGGCTTGTGTGCCTCACAGCATTGTAGTCATAGGAGCGACATGCTCACACAATGCCACAGCTTCCTGTGTGCTATTGCAACCTGTCGCGTGCCCTCAGCCACGCTTGATAGAGACGCTTGCTGCAGGGTGTCAAGTTCCTGACATTCCTCAGCAGCAACATACTTGAAGCTTTGGGATCCACGGCCATGGGCATGGCTGTGGGCGCCGTCGCCCCCTCCACCGAGGCGGCACTGGTGCTCGGGCCTGCACTCACCCTGATCTTTGTGGTTTTTGGAGGTTTATATACCAACCAGAATGATGTTCCAAGGTACCTCAGGTGGGTGCCCGCCTGCAGTGGCATCAAGAACGGTTACGATGCACTGTGCAAGAACGAATTCAGCGGCTTGGAGCTCGAAATGGAAGGCCCTGGAAGCTACCTTGTGGGAGAAGACGTGCTGGACCGCCAAGGGATCACAGGTATCGGCACTTCGTGTTGTTTGTGGCTCTCTGGTGCATACTGTGATGTGCCCATTGTTGCACATGCAGAGTGAGCATCACCCCACACGAGGCACTTGAGGCACAACCTGCCACCTGTAGACACCTGCCATAGCAGACACAATTTGCTTCATTTGTGAAGTATTTGCCAGCACCGTTGTGCTTATGCGTACCTGTTGACGTCGAGTTGATATCAGTTTTGGTACATGGCTACATCGAGTATTTATTGCCTGAGGCTAACCGCTGCATGCACTGCTGGCTGGTGCAACAGTTTTGGATTCCAGCTGCGTCAACATGCTTCATCGGGTGCAGGAACTGTTGGCAATTCCTTGGTGCAGCAAACACGTATTCTTGTATTTTATTGGTGGCTCACCTACTGTTTGCTGAAGGCAGACAAGCCCCAGTATCAACCAATGCTGGTGCCTGAGGAATTTGCTACGACCGCTGTGTGAAGGCTTCGTTGGAAACTATGGTGCCAGACGTCGCGACATATATGTGTGGGAGAGAGTGAGACACAAGTTTTCAAGCTCTACAGTGTGTGAAAATTTTCATCAGTGTGTGTCTCTGCGTGTGTGTCTAGCATTGCACCGTGGCTGAGTTGGGATCAGTTGGAACCAGTATAGGTTGCGTGATGTTGCTGTTGTAGTACCAGGTGGGAAATGGAGATGTCGTAACGTGCAGTCCACACCTTGTTTTTTGCGGAGATAGTTCATCCACATGCAGTTGGTCAGTGAGTGCCGCAGTTGGTGAGGAACCTTCACTGTTGAGCGAAGTCAAGTGCTCTCAAACGAAGGATTGCTACCAAACGCCCTGGAGATGAACATGCACGCACATTTGCATGAGCGCGAAGCTTTTGTGCAACAGTTTAGTTGACGAGGAGTCGGGATTTTGATTCTCGGACCACATGTGTCCACAATCGCCACGCAATTGCGCGCAAAGAGGATGATAGAGCAATGCAGGCACCAAATTAATCTTCATGTTGCAGTTGGATCACTGGCCTTTTGGCGCTTGCGTGGTATACAAATAGCTTTCTCTGTCGTGCTTTTTAACTATCCCGGAAGAAAAGTACTGTTGGATCTACAGTGAACTTTAAAGGTGATTCACTATCGATGGCACTTAATTCATCTCAACGATGCAGAACAAACTGTAAAGCGTACGCGCAACGGGCAACAGGGAGACCAACAGCAAATAGAGGTGAGGCACGTCAGCTACTTTCTCGCGCTGACACTATATAGTCATAGTGACCCCAACCCCATCTGTCACTTCATCCTATCCTGTTTGCGGAAGTGGGTCGCAAGTATCTCCATATGAGCCCTCCACTGGTGAATAGAATGTAGCATGCCTAACGCATGACACGGCTGACAGATGCAGGTGTAAATATGACGGCAACAAAGCAGTTGTGGGCGCTGGATTTTGATGGCGTGATCTGTGATAGCTGTGGGGAAAGCAGCCTGTCAGCCTGGAAAGCAGCAGAGCAACTGTGGCCTGCTATGTTCACAGCGGAAGAAGCTGTCGGCAAAAAGGGTGAACTAATGGACAAGATGCGCGTAGTTCGCCCTGTTGTTGAGACAGGTGTATTTCAGCATGCAGCATGCTGTGACCAGTCATGACCAGTGCTCCACATGCATGGCCCCCAAGCAAGCCAATACTATATAGTATTCCTGCTGAGATCCACGCGGTGTGTAACATGCATTAAAGTCAGAAGGTTTTGAGTCAGATCACCGTTCGTTGGGATGTTTATGCAATGCAAAGTGCCAATGGTACTTTAATTGGCAAGACCAGTCGACACATGCAGGATACGAGAACATCATACAAGTACGGGCGCTCTTGGAGGGCGTCAGCGTGGAGGAAATGCTTGAGTCCTGGTCCACAATGCTGCCCCAGAAGATGCAGGACTGGTCACTGGACAGGGGGGAGATGGTGGACCTGTTCGGCAACACTCGGGACGCTTGGATGGCTGCTGATCTGGATGGCTGGCTTGCTCCCAATCGCATATTCGATGGCGTTGCAGAAGCAATGAAGGCTGCAATGGTTTCCCTAGATGCTGAAGTGTTCATCGTTACCACGAAGCAGGTGTGAAGCGCAAGGCAGCCTCCACGCCTCATTTTCATCCTCATTTGGGGACAACTCCAACTCCTGAGTGAACCCATCCATGTGCACCATCGCCTGCTTGTGAATGAGGTGCTGTGGGCCACGCAGCCACCACTGACTGGTGGAAACTGCACCAGTTGCTACCGAGAAGTGGCATTGCAAGAGCCAGTATCCAGGAGGAAGGCACTTGAGCTGCTATCAACCAAGCATGTCCTGGTGGTGGCCACAGTTGGGTTCATGAGCAGGCAGCCAGGACCAGCCTCCAGCTCACCAAATGAACCACTCAAGCAATGTTTATCATCATCAGTGATTGCGGTGATCCGCTTTCTATAAGTACCAATATCAATGTGCATATCAATGCATCTTATTATGTTGTTGGGAATGAGATGCTTCAGGTACCTGCAGGAACGTTTCACGAAGGCAATTCTGGAGAGAATGGCAGGCATCGACTTCCCTGTAGAGCGTATATTCAGCATGACGGTGTCAGGGAAACCGAAATCAGGAGTACTCAAGCAGCTCGCAGCAGAGCACCCAGGCTTCGTACCTCACTTTGTTGAGGATAAACTCGCCACGCTGCAGAAGGTGGAGGTGGACGAGGCCTTGGACAACTATTGCCT
Source organism: Ulvella scutata (assembly GCA_032359135.1). Lineage (NCBI taxonomy): Eukaryota > Viridiplantae > Chlorophyta > Ulvophyceae > Ulvales > Ulvellaceae > Ulvella > Ulvella scutata. Next base: position 30,457 of record JAUMHD010025851.1, on the reverse strand, counting down.
CTATCTAGTAGACTGGGGCTACAACACAGAGAGTGAGAGGCAGTATGCACGGGACAGCGACCGCATTGAGCTGATCGGTACTGCGCGTTTTAGTGAGCTACTGAAGAGCTAGGAGTGGCGAGCCTGGCTATCAAGTTTTGGTAAACCTAGAACTGATGAGTAACATGAGCGTGTGTAGGGGGGGAGGAGGAGGCGTGGCCTGGATGGCGAGGTTAGCTGGCGTGCGTGTGATCTGCAGGGAGCTGCACTGAATAATAGTCAATGCGTCGGTGTGCAGTCTCAAGTGGAAATTTCAAGTATGAATTTGAGCTTGGAGATGTGAGGCAGGGTTAGCCGCACCAGTGTAGAGTGAAGCAAGCCGAACTCAGGTGTAAGCTTTCACGTACGTACAGATCATTGATAGGAATGACAAGGAATCCACCCAAGAGACTCTGAAAAATCTACGCACGAAAACCCTGAACCTGCAAGTCAGACCCACAGGGCTTGCTGAGCAAGTGCTACAACAGAGGCAGGGGCTTTCTGCATCTTAAAACATGGCCTGGAATGTGCCCTCGTGCACCCTGCGATGTGTTTGTCCTCTTTGAATGGAGGAAGTTTTGGGATCTGGTAGAGCTCTACCAGATCCCAACGTAGCAGGTGCATGTGTGAATGCTCTAGCATTCGGTGAGCTAAACAAGTAGGGTATTAGCTGGAAAAGAATTCAAATTGTCAGCGAGTTTAGTTGGCGTGCGCAAGGCTGTTTCATCCGGATTCCCTGTGGGTACATGCTGGTCGCACACAACAGCGTTTCCGTCACAGCCGGCTGGCGACTGTCACTTTCTTGAAATAATTGGCCGTCAGGTTATCACTCTTTGATTCCGAATTGATTCCGATCGCATTGGTTGCGTATATCAGCATGGTTTCTGCTGCGTTCTACCGATGGTCGACTCAACACTCTGGGGTTGCGCCTGCAACGTCTCCAACCAGACGTGTGTCAGCAAAGGCGCAAGACTTCGAAGAATATGTTCTTGAGCTTCAGAGCAGAATAAAATCGGAGTCAGAGAGCTTGGAGATGGACAGCGGCAGCAAGGCAGTGCACTTCCAAGACGACAGGTGTGAGCCGAATCTAGTTTCTGCGATTGTGGCATGTACATTCAAGCATCATTATCGGCACGCATTCTTATTCAGCTGACCATACAACAACATGCCCGGGGCCTGTGTGTGAGAGAGAACCGGGGAACGGGGGCAGCGTCTAGTAGGTAGAGCGGGCGCGCCTACATATGAATCAGGGTCAGGGAGTGACACGAGTGGACAATGCCGCGAAGAACGGGATGGGGAAATAGGCCTGCTCCATCATGAAAAAACGGGCACGAATTGAGTGTGAATTCAGGTGGGAACGCAACCCTGAGTCCGGCAGCGGCGGCTACGGCATCACATCGGTCTTGGAGGGCGGCGTCGTGCTTGAGAAGGCAGCTGCCAATGTGAGTGTGATTAATGGCACTCTATCAGCGGAGCGTGCAAGGGCGATGTCTGGCAGGGGCCGCAGCGGCATCAATCAGGATGGCGGGGACCCGTACTCAGCAGTCGCCATGTCCCTCGTGTTCCACTCCGCACACCCCTTCATCCCTACACTCCGTGCTGACGTGCGCATGTTCAAGGTGGCCGCCTCCACTCATGCACACTGCTGCCTCATGCGAATTGGCCGCTGAAATGGCCCACACACCGCGCATGCATGAGTGCCGCTGCCATGAAAGTACCCCACAAGTCATTGTGAGTGCTGCTCTTGCTCTTTTATACCAGTGGAGCGGTGACACAAGATGTCGAATGCTAAGGCCGAAGCGCTCTTTGGGTATGGCATGGTTCCCGATTAGTTTTTTTTCTTTCTTTCTAAGTACTATGGGATGCCCCAGCGCGTTGAGAAAGTGGGGCATCTGGTGCAGGCTGGAGAGCATCAGTGGTTCGGAGGGGGTTGCGACTTGACCCCAAACTACCTCACGCACACCCACCCCGAGACTCGTGCAGCCACAGACCTGACTGGGGACATCGAGGCATTTCACAGCCATTGGAAGGCTGTCTGTGATACCCACTCCGCTGCTTTGTACCCTGAGTACAAGGCATGGTGCGACAGGTGGGCCTCGCCTCTGCAGCGTCTTCATAAGTGTGAAACTCATAAGCGTGAAACCGGTGAACACCGGTGCGCACATGCAATGGCACTAACAGCAAACATTATTGGGTTTCAGCACAGGCAGCAACTGTTTCTCATGTCAGCTGCGATATTTCATGGACTTTCGGTTCGGAGAGCGAGCCCACATGTGTGGTGTGCAGATACTTCTACATTCCATGCCGCAAGGAGCACAGAGGCACTGGGGGAATCTTCTTTGACGACCTAGACTCTTGCTCGGATGCTGGGTCTGCTGTGGCGGCAGGGGTGGATGCCGACGCGTTCACCAGAGAAGTGGGGAGGAACATTGTGGCGTCATGGGCAGGCATCGTTGCGGCACGGAGAGAGCTGCCGTTCACTGAGGCACAGAGAGAATGGCAGGAGCTTCGAAGAGGTAGGTATATTGAGTTTAACCTGCTGTATGACAGGGGCGTCCGGTTCGGGTTGGAGGGTGGCAGAATTGAGAGTGCGCTCTGCCCTTCCCTGCCTTACCCTGCCCGCCTGCTCTGCTTGTCTTGGATTTGTATCATCAGAATCAAGATGTGTCTGTACCCAGGCAGTGATCAACCGCACAATATAAACTTCACTGAGCACAACAAGTCTGTTAACAGACTGAGCATCAGCACTGTGATGACAAGAGGGGCATATGAGGATAGCCCTGAGCATCACTAGAAGCATGTGCATACCGCAACTGTCGAGGTGCATGCTCTTATGACTTGTAGACTGCATGGTTTCGCTATCCGAGAGATGCCTGTGCAGGCATCATGGTGTCTGCTCCACCACAAGTTCGATGGCAGTACATGAAGTCTGTGCAGCCAGCCGAGGGTTCCCCGGAGCAGGAGATGCTGCAGGTGCTTCAGCAGCCTCGAGAGTGGGCGGGAGTGTAGAGCAACCTTTTGCTGTCAGTTGCCCTCTGCTGCATCATGGGTGCTGTACTACAGGCAAGCTGGTGGCCATGGGCGTTGCAGGCACCAACTCCAATGTGAACCGTGATGCTCGGCTCAGGTTCCTCCGAGGTGTATTGTTGAGATAGAATGTTACTCTGAGGTCAAATTTTGTGGTAGAATGCAGCAGGCGAGTGTATAATATGCGTGGCCACATAGTACATGCATGAAAAAGAGGTGAGTGGTCATGACCGGGCTTCAGATGCAAGGTCAGTGTTGTGCATCGCGTGTACGACCATTTGCGCATCTGCAATAAATCGGAATAAGCTCTGTCTGATTTTCTTTCTACCGAGGTCAGCAGTCGCGCACTGAAGTGTGCAACACTTGTCGTGGCAGTCAGTAGCCCACCATTTGCACAGGCAGCAACGGTTGCGCACCTGCCAGTATGACCGTCAAGGGTCAAAAAATTGCTGTTATAGGATCTGGTGTTAGTGGTCTCTCGTCAGCATGGCTACTGCAGTTCCATGGGGCAGAGGTGACGCTGTATGAGAGTGAGGCTTCATGCGGCGGTCACACGCTCACGGATCATACCTCTGGGTATGCTGTAGACCTGGGGTTTCAGGTGTACAACCTGACTACGTATCCACACTTTATCGGCTGGATGGAGCATCTGGGAGTTGAGAGCGAGACCAGTGACATGTCCTTCTCTATTTCAGTAGACAAGGGACGGCTTGAGTGGGCTAGCCACGGCCTGCACTCTATTTTCGCACAAAGAAAGAACTGTTTCGATATTTCATTTCTGCGCATGGTTTGGGAGGTGCTACGATTCGGCAGGGAGGCTCCTGAGGTCCTATTAGAGGAGAAGGCCAAGGAGTACGCCGGCGTTACTCTTGGGCAGTACTTGGAGGAGAAGAAGTGCGCGCTCTCATCTGTAAACACTGCTCATGCATAATTGTACCGTCACCTGTGTGAACAGGTTCTCTGGGAATGCCATCCGGCGTCAACTGAGAGCACGAGTGTTGCAGGTATGGGAGAGCGTTCAGGGACAACTACGTTGCACCTATGTGTGCTGCAGTGTGGTCAGTACCTTACAGACAGGCCCTTGCATTCCCAGTGCAGATGCTCATTCGCTTCTGGGTGAACCATCACCTGCTGGACATCCTGCAGCGGCCCTGCTGGCGAGTTCTACGAGACCGTGGTGAAGCGTATGTGAAAGAAGCTTTGAAATACATCCCACACGTTCACACAAGCACTCCTGTGCAGCACGTTAAGGTGAAGCCAGGCGCTGGAGCAGGTGGGCAATGCTGCACACCATTGTCACACGCCTGCCTGCCCGACACGCGCTACTTGGAAATCTGTACACATATTTCGTGTGTCAAAGTGGAATGCTCTTCGTCCAGTGGTTTCAGAGCAGTGTATTCTGAGGTGATGTGCAGGGCGCAACACTGTGGAGGTGCAGCATGCTGGTGGTGTTGATGTCTTCGATCGAGTGGTAATGGCAACACATAGTGACACAGCACGAAAGCTACGTGGAGATGACATCACAGCTGCAGAAGCTGCTGTGCTGGACGCTATCCCTTACTCGTACAGCAAAGTGTACCTCCACACAGGTACATCTCTGCCCCGCGATGCCTGGTGCTCAGCATACACTCAGACGTGGCCGCAGAGAAATTCTGTGGCCACACTTGTCGCACAGATGGGTGCTTCAGTCATGCACTAGGTGTCTACCAATTCCACACAGCTGCAGTGCTATGTGTGAGTGCAACCACAAGCTTGCTGGATGTGCAGATCCAGAGCTCATGCCTCGGAGGAAAGCATGCCACGCAAGCTGGAATGTGATTGCCACGTCTGGTGAGGAGCAGCAGGATGCTGACATCTGTGTATCGTATGGTGTCAAGAGCTTGCAGACTCTACCATATGGGGCGCCTGATCTGTTTGTGACCCTCAACAGCCCGCAGCCACCATGTGAAGGCTCAATCATCAACGAGATGACACTATCGCATCCCATCTTCAGCATGGCATCCTGGAAAGCCCAGTCAGTGCGTCCTTCACGTATCATGCTGCCACCTGCATCTTATATGGACACTCTGCAGCTGCTCTACCGTTCTATGCCATTGCAGACAGTGCTTTTCCAAACTATGTTTGAAGTGGTGGGTTTTTCCTGTTCCCTGTTTGAAGTGGTGGGTTTCTTCGTGGATGCTGCATCTAGCTACTTAGTTTCTTTCCTGATTCACTGCCTTTTGGTTTGTAAGAAATGTCTGTGTGCTTGTGAAGATAGCAAGCTTCTTGATCATCGACCACAGTGGCCTCAAGAAGTACTGAGCCCACACGCAGCAGCCTGCATCCATGCAGCTTCAAAGCTGTGCCTGTGGTGTGAGGTTTGGAGGCTTGTGCAACGCAGAGTTGCACGGTGTGAGATGTGTGGTGTACTGCACTGCAGAGTGTGAACTGCTGTGGGCAGCACTCAGGTGGCTTGGGTGCAGGAGCTGCCCAAGATCCAAGGCTCAGGAGGGGGCTGCGTGTACTACACAGGTGCCTGGTGTGGCTACGGCTTCCATGAGGATGGCATGCGCTCTGCTGTTGCTGCACTGCATGAGATGGGCCTGCAGGTGCGCACCTGCTGCTCCGCTGCACTCTCGCCTCCCGCATCTGCAGGGGAGGCCTTCTGTGGTGCTGCCCTGCAGTCTACGTACACACCAGCCCTCTATCTTTACACTGTGGAGAGACAAATGTCGTGCAGTATCTGAATAGTTTATCAATGTATCTTATATATGAAAGTGAGGACCTTGCGATGAACTAGCAGCCTATGTGTCATTGGATAGTCAAAGGACTAGTTTTGAATGGAACAGGCTGGCAAGCATATCAGATTGCTGATCTCTCAGCGCATTGGTGCCGTTGCAGGTCCCCTGGACTGCCAAAAGCACAGACCCCAAGCTGTCCATGATTGATGGCTTTGTGGTTGACCGAGTCGACCGATATCTTTCAGCCGGCATTCTCATCGGCTCGTTGAGAGTGCTGCGACCAGACGGCATTGACAGCGTGTATGGCAGCCCTGCCACCCCCGCAGCTCACCCTTCCATCGTTTCTGACTTCCCCACACCCGCAGCTTTCGAGATCGGGTCCATTGCAACAGCCGGCGCCGCGCAGCCCCGGGACAGTTGCTTCGGGGCTCTTGATGCGGACCACCCGATGGTCCGTGTGCGAGATGGCAGCCAGGAAATCCCCATGAATGTGTTTGTGCGCGTGCTGCACGCCCGCGCGTTCTCAAGGGTGGCGCTGAGTGGCTCAGTGGGGCTGCTGCAAGCTTACAAACACAGAGACATCGAGGTGAGTGACGTGGGCAGCCTTGCAGCGGTGCTGATGCGCAACACGGAGCGCCTGGCTGAGCATGAGCGCAGTCTAGGCGTGCTGCAGTGGCTCGGCAGCGTCATGCTGTACTCGCAGCTGGTGCACAGACACAATAGCGTGGACAGTGGGTATATCAGTGCTGAGCTACATGTGGACAAACTTGGTGTGTGCTTCTGTGTTGAGCTCCAGCCACTGCTGGGCCGCACTACCCATTGCACATCTCGTATGGCCCGCACTGAGCCTCGCCGCTCGCCAGCATGTGCTGTGCCCAGCCTTGTATTCATGCTATTACAGCAGTCTCGTCGTGTCCCTGTCGGCACTATATATCTCTCGGATGCTGTGCATGTGCATGTGCATGCTTTTGAATACACAGGCTGCAAGAACTGGATGATGAAGCAGGCCCCTGTGCAGGAAAGGACGTGTACCTCCACCTCCTGGACAAGGAAATGCACGTTACCCCTGCTGTGTTTGCGCCAGGCCAGGAGTCACTGGAGGCCGCCCATGGGGCTTTTGCAGCACGGGTGCTCCAGGCAGCTGCAGTACCCACCTCCAAGAGCGTCCTTGAGATCGGGGGAGGCTGGGGCGCGCTTGCCATGAGGGCTCTCAAGACGTACGACTGCCAGTATGTGCCTCTGCTCTTCTGCATCCCACTCCGCTGATCACTACAGCCCTCTTTGTGCTCACAATTGAAGCCTCACAATTGAACCCTCATTGCGCCCGCAGTTCGCCGGCAGGGGCGCAGGTGCACCCTGACTTGCAACGAAGATGTACAGCAAGGACATTTCGGTGTTTTGCGTGCTTCTGTGCCTGTTGTGTGCTTGCGGTGCAGCGCCTGCACATGGCTCCAGCATGCATCAAGCTTGTTTGTGCATAGAAAGGACTACACGTATGCATGTACTGGGGCTTGCATGCTTCATGTCGTAGCTGCAAGTTCAACTCACAGGGGGGTTAGAACACACCGCGACAGATACTTCTGCCCATGTTCAATTCAATGTCTCTGGAACCTCTGTCTGGGTCAGTGATACTCATGCAGCCATGTGCTGCCTGTGTGCTGCCAGCGCCTGCCAAGGCATGGAAGCTCCATGAAGAACGATTGACAGGCCAGTCATGCTGCATGGTTGTGCAGATGGACAGCCACGTTCCAGGCCAGCCACCAGATGGAGCACTATGGCAGGATTGCACAGTCTACAGGGGTGCAAGATCGCGCCGATGCCAGGCTGTGTGGCTGGCTGGACCTCCGCACGGGGCTGTCAGCCTCACAGCAGTTCGACTCCATCATGGCCATCGACCCCGCCACAATGGCGTCGGTACCCGCGAAGCAGCTTCCAGAGTTCTATGAGGTTCTGGCGGACTGCGCGGCACCGGGTGCCACCATCACTGTGCTCGCAGTGTACGCCGGCACTGCTCTTGCGGCTGTGGACTGCCACAGAGGGTCCTTCTTCAAGAATGAGTTCTCTCCGGTGCGCCTCGACGCCGCTCTCCATCTGCTGGCATGCTGGGCAGGGTGGTACACTCGGCCCGAAACTAAGAGCACGATTTTGCTCAGAGGGTACCTCTAGGTCAAATAAATCGTTCTATGCTATGTGGTTAGGCCCAGAAATTTAGCACTCTGCTCGAGTACTCCGGGCAGTTTCCTGAGCTTTTGTACAAGCCTGATGCTTGATGTCAAGTCCGTCACAAAGCAACCATTTTCTCAGTGTACTAGTCTCATTCTGACATGTATGGGATATGTATGCCCTGTCTGGCTAGATGCTGATGCGCTTGCGCCATGCCTGTTCGTCATGCGTTGCTGCATTGAAATGCAGTTTGAAGACAGCGATTCAAACGAAGCTGCCGCAACACGCGGCATGCCGGCTACCTCTGCTGTCAGTACGCTGGGTGTGGGCACACGGGCAGCCTGCTGATGTGTGTGGGTGCATGTAACCACTGCACTTCACTTTCTACTTTTCCGACACATGGTAGGGGGCCCTGTCCGCGACAAGTGCGTGTGGTGCAGGGGGCAGAGCTACCTACCCGTGAGCAGGTGATGACTGCCTCTCAGCAAGCTGGCCTGCAGCTGGTGGCCCCTGAGGGCGATGCAGCGAGCGGCGATGCAGCCGGGCACGCCCTCAGCAAGCATTTTGCAGCCACTCTGCGTGTTTGGAGACTGCAGTTGGTGCATGCGTGGCATGCATGTTGGAAGGCTGGTGCTCGAGATAGTCAGCTGCGACAGTGCGCGTCTGCTGCCCCCGTGTGCATGTGCTTTGTTGACAGGACTTCAGGAAAAGGTGTGTTGGCAGGTGGCCACGCTTCACCGGGACGGGCTACTGCAGACCCACGGCTCTGTAGTTGTGATGCATGTCAGGAAGGATGGATATAGTGACGGCGTTTTCGTCTTCTTAACAGGCCACACGGCGCGAGCGGAGCGACCGTTTAGATGCATGTAAGTGAGTGGTGGAGGTGCTGCAGGTTGGAGATGAGCCTGGCATTGATGGAGGCTGCATTGGAGTCGGGCATGGTTCACTGTGAGCTGCTGACATGGTCGCATGTGGCTGGTGAGGCAGGCAAGCAGCGAGACCGAGCGGCTGCAGCAGTGAGGGTTGCGCAACGCCGCATGGAGCGGCAGGCGGCCATTTCGAAGCCTGTCAGCACAGAGATGGCTGGGTGGGTCCTAGGGCTTGGGCTGCTGGTGTTTGGCATGCTGCTGAGCATCTTCTTTGGGTTGCACCGCAAGTCTTGATGTGATGCGAGCTGTGTTGCGGCTTGGTTCATTCAAGAAGTGTATCATGGGAAGTGTATCACGGTGGTCTGGTTGCAAAGAGGGAACGATGCTGTGGAACATGTGGGGGGGCCATCGGCACAGATGGATGGAATTGCCGATGTTTGAGCTATGCACGCCAAGGGCAGATAGTTATTTTTCCAGTCAAATGCAGATAGTTATTTTTTTCTCCGCATTATTTACAATCGATTGGTTTGGTGGATGTGTTTAAAAAGGTTTGGTGGATGAGCATGTACACATGCATGTGTAAGTTTGATTTCATCTGTTCTAGTTAGTTCTAGACAGCAAAGGATCCGGGATCTCAAACTGAACACTGCTCTTTTCGTTGGGGAATTCATCTTTTTAGATGCTTCATCTTGCAAGCTGAGTGAGGCCTAAGGGCCCTTTCTTGGCCAAACTGCAGAAATGACGGAACTGAGTTTTGGGCTTTGCATGCATTCTCGAATGTTCACGTGGCCGAACGTTCGGCAGTTCTCAGCAAGAACTGTTGTTAGCTGGCGCCATGGCGAGCGATGAAACACCTCTGCTTTACTGGAAATCGCATTATTTGAAGAAGATGTTCATCTGACAAGTCCTGAACGGGGCGAGCCTATGCTCCTTGAGCTGCCAGAGTTGTCTGTTGCAACCGTTCTGAATTGTGCAACTTGTTGAACGGGCGAATGACTCGATTTGCGACATCATTCCCTACACAACTGAAAACGTGCAAAAGTGATTATAGCGAGAAGGTAACTGTTGTGGGAAGGCCGCGACCTGAAGACCCTCCCGCTGCAGATGCAGGGCAGAGCCGCAAGCGCAAGGCGCCCCTCGAAGCCGCTGTGCACCTGCAGCCTTCGAAGGTAGTTCTCAAAGGCCCTGAAGACACAAGGTACGATTTATCGCCGATCAAGTGTTATGAAGTGGTCCGAGCGAAGAACATGCATGCACTCTCGTTTCATGTAGCGGCGCCAAGCTACGTTCAGCACGCACTTGCTAGCGAATGCACGTCAACTAACACAAATTTCTGACAGTGGTTGTGATAGTGCATGCCAGTGTGTTATAGTGCGCCTTCTGTATCACTTATGAGCTGGCTCATGATCATACAGGGCGAAGAAGAAGAAGGCGGAGTACCTGGTGGACTGTGTGTCACCAGATATAACCCAGTCTCAGTACTATGCCAAGTTTGAAGGCATCGTTACTAGTTTCATTACATCACGAGACTGTGATGCAGCCATCCTGGCGTATGGTGCGACGGGGTCCGGCAAGACCTTCAGCACGCAGGGACCTAACCTGGCCAGACACCGTCCAGATGAGCAGTGTCAGGATGATTCACACCTGCCACTGTCATCAGGAATCATTCAGCGGGCTATCCAGCAGATTCTAGAGGTGCTGCAATCCAGACCTGGCCTAGTGTTTAAGCAATGTACCTGAGACAACACGAGCCCATCAAAATACTATCTGTAGGCAGCATTTCCTAACTTGACTGGAGCTGGTATCTGTAGGGAGTGGGTGACACTGGTGCAGTGCAAGTGTGCGCTGTAGAGGTGTACTGTGAGCGAGTGCGGGACCTGCTAGCAGAGGGCACAGCTGCAGGCCCCGATGCAACAGGGGGCGAGGAGTGTGATTTACTTATCTCAGACGGTCGTACCTGTATCAGGCACAAGCGGGACCGCTCGCCGCTCGTGGAATGTGAGGTAGCCACAGTGCAAACTGCAATGGCTGTCCTGACACGGGCACTGCTGTCTCGTGCAGTAGATTCAACACGGTATGTGACCCGTGCCTTGATTTAAACATTTTATGTCACTGAATCAGGCGGGAATACAAGAAATCGTGATGGTGTCACTGGCTCTTCCACCGTCTGAACCTCCCAGCACCGGCAGGGGTCACATGTCAGGGAATTCCATCCAGCGTGCACATGTTCATGCGCTGTATGCAATAAGTTTGTGGGGCAGACACGTTTCAACAGTCATGAGAAGTCACAGGGCAAGACCTCGGTGCAGGAAGAACGATGAGTCCAGCAGGTCGCACCTGTTGGTGGGAATATCTTTGTGCAGTGTCAGGCCAGCCACCGCACAACAGCCAGATCAGTTGCAGAAGTTGGCAACGCTATGGCTGGGAGATCTCTGCGGCTCTGAGGCGTTTGACATGGTTCGAACCCAGTTGTTGACTGCTCTAGGTTGTTGACTCTAGGTTGTTGACTGCTCTGCACAAGGCTCTTTGTTCCTCTGTGTTAGCCCCTACTTCCGCAGCGCACGAGAAACCATCCTGTTTTTTCTAATGCAGCTCAGGTATTGCTTTGCAGGCTTCCAGTGCCCACCAGCAGCTGGAGACGCGGGCCATCAACAAGAGCCTGAGCACCTTCAATGTCTGCCTCCACACTCTGTGGCAGAATCAGCAGAAACGTGGTGCTGCAGCGATGATTCCAGTGCGCAGCTCAGCACTCACCCGCATCCTGTCGTCTGCGATGAATGGCCGTGGCCGCTTGGCACTCAGTGTGCACTTCAGCCTCAAGGATGAGGACCTGGAGGCCACGCGCCGCACGCTGGACTTTGCAGAACGAACCGCCCAGATCGCTGTGGATGCTCGTCCAAAGGTGTGCCGCTGCTCCTTCTTCTTCCAGCATGTTGCTGTGAGTTGGAAAAATAAGAGTTTTTTTGTTGCTGTCTCCTTGTGCCAGAGATTCCTGTTGTGCTGAATGAGGTGTCACAACATGTTCACAGACGCCTTCAAATGTAGACTCCAGTTGGGAGTGCTCCTTGGGGTGAACCTGGATTCGTCTCTGCGCACCAGTACGCTGCTGTAGTAGCAGAGAGGGACTCATTGGTAGCAGAGCGGGACTCCTTGAGGCGGCAGCTCAGCACCGCCCTCGCTCGGGTTGACACGCAGCATCAGCTTCTGGAGGACGCGTACGAGAAGGGCTTCGCAGCAGCACGTAAAGCCCAGCCTCAGGAGTGCACCGCTGCAGAGCCTCCCACTACTGTGTCTGGATGTGAGGACATGCATGCGGCAACTCCGCACCGTGCTGGCGTGTACGGCTGTGTCCAGGGGAAGTTGGGAATAGGGCACTATTGCAGGTGCCTCAGGGGGGCCACGCCTGGTGGCGTCTCACTGGCAGAGTTCGCCTGCGATGTCAAACCCTTAAGTCTCTCACACCTCAGCACGGGCAAGCTCAGAGCTCCAGCAAGGACTGCACGCGAGACGCAGCAGCAATCTGGTGCTGGATTGCAGAGCCTGGTTATTCAAAGTATCACAAGGTCGCCCATTGTGATTTGCAGCTCAGAGCAGGCGAGTCTGAAACTGGCTGATGCTCTCCATGCTGATGAGGGGGGGCTGCACCCGAGCGTTGAGGGGCACCGGAGGCCCTCTCTTGCAGCCCCAGTTCCAGCAGTGTCCCCGCATTTCATGAACAGACGATCCATACATGCCTTGTCCACGGCACCACCGACGGCGTGCACCACTGGAAGTGTGGGGAGACGTGCAGAGGATGACTGGATTGCAGCAAAGCAGCGGCACTTCTGGGACATGCCAGACCAGGAACATAGTTCACATGTTTCTGCAGCGCCCACCGCCGCTCTCGAACCTGACAGCTTGCCGCCACTGCAGCGCACAATCAGCCCCAACTTGATGGGGCAAGTGTCAGAGGCCGCAGAACCTTCCATACATGCGATTGGGACTGACTGTGAGGACGGCACGCGCATGCGAGACGCTTGCCCTGCAGCAGAGCTTGCCCAGCAGGCGCCCAGCGGCGCTGCGCGTGGGCCTCCAGCCTGTACCCACCACATGGAGAGCGGTGGTGCGCACGAGGAGGCTTTCTCAGGACCGCCGCAAGCCACCGTATCGCTGGACGCTGGCAGCCTCCCTCAGGGTCAGGATCGCAGGTCAATGAGGCTTTCCCAGGGTGCGCGGCTGCCCCCGCGCCACAGGTCTGCCCGGCGCAGTATTCAAGAGGTTCGTGAGGGCCGCAGAGAGCAGCGCGCAGGTGGGGCTGCCCCATCTCTTTGACTGGTCGTCACATTTACGGCTGTTACCCTGTGTCACGCAGCATCTGCCCATTGCTTTGTCATCAGGAGCAAGCATCACATCATTTGGTAGATACACAGTCCACTGCAAGATGGATTGCGCAGGATTTGCCTCTGCAGTGTCACGCAGAACTAAAACTCTCAGAGGGTGCAGGTTTGGAGGAGCAATTTCTGTCAGTCCAAGCAGACGTTGCACATGCTAGCACTGAGGTGTCTCCAGGTGGCCGTGCAAGTTCTCGCTCCCGCAGCCTGCGCGCCTCTATGCCTCACAGTGACTGTGTGGGGGTGCTGGAGCGTGCCAGAGAAGGGAACGATACAAGAAAAGCACCCATGACAAGGCGAAGCTGCTCGGTGGCGCTACCAAGTCCCCGGCTTGGTTGGAGCAAGCCTGTAGAGGCAGCTGTGAGTGAGGTCGCCAAGGAGGCATGCGGCCGCCGTGCATCATGCCATGCATCCGGGCAAGAGAACTTCCAGCCTTGCATCACAGTCAGTCCGCAAGGTGCTCAGCAGTCTCCCTTGACAGAGCTGCAGCAGATGATGCAAGGCGAGCCTACTATGGTGCCTTGGCCAGATCACTTGCATGGGCACCAGCCGATTGGAGCTGGCCGCAGAGCATAGTGGCCGTGTGGAAGTTGCATCGATAGTGGCGTGGCACGCTAGCACACAAAGCGCATGTGACTGGCCGCGTGTGACTGCCGAGAACTCGCTGATCGATATATACAATACTGTAGCTGCAAGTCGTGTATCTTTTGTGCTGCTTCTGGCTGTTTGGGTTAATGCCTGTTTGCTCCCTTTCCGGTTTGTAATACTGTAGCTGCAAGTGGGACAGGAAAGTGTGCCTCAGAGTGGTTTGGTGGCAGTGTGGTGCTGAAAACGTTGGTGTGTGAGAATGCTGCTTGCAGTGTATACCAACTTTGTCCTTGTCGAAGATCACTGAACGATTTTCTGGCGCTTATACACGTTGCTACTACATAGTCAAGCTGAGGTGATAACATCAAGAAGTGGGGGGCACGGCTTGAGTGCACGTGCACACGGAGCTTTGCTAGCATGGCGGTGTTATTGCAAGCGTCACACATGTCATCTCTGACTGCGGCGCCGCGGCGTGTTCTTGTTCAGGATTGCACATCTCACAGCCGTGACTTCACGGTCCAACGGCATAATATCCCAGCACACATCTCAGGTTGCAAATTGGGAGGCCTTCAATGCTGTGCCCATGTTCTGCATTCCTCGGGCTCATCATGCCGCTGACAAGAACAACAAAGACTTTTGTTTTCTACTGAAAGAGGTATTCTCAAGCGCTCTCACTGCAGGTGCTTGCTATATTGGCCAGCAATCGAGCGACACATGGGTCGCTGCACAGGTGACAGCCAACAACAACCTTGATTCTGTAGGCCTGCGCTGTGTTGGTAGGTCATGGCCTTCATGATCTCTGCGCCTGCCATTGCATTCATCAGCTCCACCCGCACAACCTGCCATGACCCATATCAGCTGCCCGTAAAAAGCCCATCCAGAGTTGTGCATTGCACAGGGGAAGAAGATATGTGCAGGCATATGCCAGTGGCAGTGGCCTGGTGTCAGACATGCAGAAATACACAACCACCCTTTCTCAGGTTGCGATGCCTCCGACATGTGAATTTTTTTTTCCAGCCAAACCCAACTCGTTGTCACACTAGGTGGGTGTGATAATCAGGACATGTCATGAGATGCACTCATGTCAACCTTAGCAATGTCTCCTGCTTCAATCCGGATCAAGACTTTGCTAAGGTGATGCGTGGCTTCAGGAACTGGGCCCTCGTGTTGAAACTCGCAAACGCCTTGTTGAATGAATTCATGTCCACTGTGCTTGTTGGCACACTAATATCCCTGAGCTTCCCACTGACTATCATTGCACCTGTACACATGCACGGCGATGTTTACAAGGCATACTGACACACATTAGGCAGCATGCCCTGCATCCGATCGATAGTTAGGCGGAATACAGTCCCTGGTGGGTTGCAATTGTTACCAAGAATCAATGATCCACCAGCGGGAAAGTCGTGAGAGGCAGTTCAGAAGAGAGGTGCACACTTGCAACACCTATTGTGCATGCTGCATAGACCATCAGCTGCACCTCTGGCGGTGCCTCCCGTGGTTCACCAGGTTGCCTTTCATGTCTAGGATCTTTTCCTGCATAAACTCTCCCGCAGGTGGACGCATTCTGAAAGCTAGCGGGTTGGTGTCAGACTGATGCAAGTCAAGGCATGTTGCAAGACTGGAAAAGCGCACTCCCAGTAGACAGAGCAGCGGTAATGAAGAACACGGCAAAGGCCACAATCATCAGCATTGAGCCGATCATGTTTCTTGGTCAGTTCTATCGGCCAGCAAGAGATTGACAGAAGACGGTGCGGTGCAAACAGAACCTGTGCACTAGCTTCAACGGCACTGCAGTGAATGAAAGGTGACACCAAATATTTTTACTGCTGCATTTCAGTCCCTGGCCCGGAGAAGGCAGGTCTGCGTCTTAGTTGAACGGAAATGGACCTCTCGCTGCTTGACCAGGGCCGCCTGCTGTCACAGCTAGAGCAACCTGGTGTATGCGGTACAAGCTGCTTGGTCAAGAAGATTAGGAATGCCGAGTTTCTTGCATGCGATAGATGCTTCCAGTAGAGCATACGCAACGCGTTGCACGATTGAACTTCCTGCACATGGTGATCATACAGGCTAATAAAAGCTACAGAGGCATGCTAGACACAATGCACAAGAGTACAACGAATGTCTAGCTTGTCGCCTTTCCCGTTGAAACTCAACACACACTTGTCAAGGCGGTGCTTTCATGGCATGCCACTGAACATGCTCGCATGAAAGTCCAAACCTGTGTGGTCTCAGCGTGCAGCATGTTCCACAGAGGCTTAGTTTAGAGGTTCGTTAATCTTTGGCAGTTTTGACTGGCCACCCTCAGGCTGCACTGTTGTGCATCGGAGCCAGTCGAGCCCATACCTTAATTTCCCGGCATGGCACTCACATTTTGTCCCAACGACGGCACCCTACTGCAGCGTATGCCTTGTTAATTATGTTGTCAGTACCGAGCTCAAGTATGTGTAGCAGTATTGATTCAGCTTAGCACATTGCATGTCTGGTTCCTCCAGAACAGTGCTGAGTGGCAGCACCTTTCATCACGCGTACACATTATCTTGTGTTGCAGTTGATCATGGAATTCGAGGGACTCAGCTGTGGTGTGCGGCGTGCATGTACAAGTATGATGTCAAGCGCAAGGTGCTGCTGCTGACCAAAACTTGTGAAAGAGCAGAGCCTGTCCTGCAGCTTGGAACATGTCTCTGTTCGTGTTCTCGCCGCACCGTGCCTGTCCCCAAGCTGCTTTCGTGCTGCTGAACCAGTTCCTATAGCAGTGAGCACACGCAATCGTAAGCAACCTCCACAGCTAGCACAGTACTCTTCTGCGTTATGCCCTTCATGCTTTGTTTCCAGATCACACTCAAGCTTCCAAAAGAGCTGAAAGACGTGGATGACGTTCTGGGGAAGGAAGAGATGTGGAAGAATGCCGCCACCACAGAAGGTGTGATCCTGTCTGTTCACATGTGTCATGGCTTCCCCCAGGCGGTGAGATAGCTTGTAGCCATGTGTGTGCGTGTGTGGGTGGGTGGGCAGAGACTGACATTTCAACACTGTGCAGCCAAGTGCCCCCATTGTGAGCACACAGAGGCAAACTTTCAAGAGATTCAGACACGCTCAGCTGATGAACCGGCGTCAATTTTCTATCGCTGCACAAGATGTGAGAGTCGCTGGCGGGAGGGGTGAGTGACAGCGGCGCCGGGGAAGGTCGGTTGCTTGGCCAGGCATGGACCACCAGGAACATTCAGGTTGTGCCATCAGTTGGAGTGGTAGTGTTAAGCAGACAGTAATTGGCAGAGTAGAAGAGAGCCAGAGTTTCCAATTTTGTGGCTGACCGAATTTCCAATGCATCAGCTCATTGTATCTTCTTTATCATATTGTATTCAACATTCTGTTGTGAAGAATGACACTGACACATTCGTCTTCGTGACACTGCTTCATGGCGCTGACACCTTCTTTTGTGTCAACAGTACATGTGCGCAAGCCTGTGTTTATTGGCCGAAAGGGCATTGAGAAGGCAACATCCGGGACAGCAAGCATGGCTCGCAAAAGACACCACTCTTTGACTGCGCATTTCACTGAACAGGGGGTGAATACACAAAGCAAGACTCGCCAGCCTCACCACGTGTGCTGCCCTCACTCTCGCGTCCGAGGAATACACCACCAACTGTTGTGATCCCCCGATGTGACTTAGCTCATTACAGTCCAACCAGCCTAATCTAGCATAGCCCCTTATGGGACTCAGAAATGTAATACAAGGAAGCTGGTACCAATATAAAAGGCAGCTCATGCATGTGGGAAACATGGCCACTCGACATAGCGGGATCTAACACTTCAAGTCACAACACCACGTCTCGGCTGCCTGGACGCGATGCCGCATCCCGGCCAGCGAGCGCTCGCGGCCTGGATGCACACCACGAGCAATACTTCCCAGAGGTACCCCACAGCCAGAGACCCTGATGAAGGCCCGGACTGCCCACAGCCCCTCCCGGTGCTGGATCCTCTCTCCTCCCACTGCCGCGCTACACCGCCACACCCGCATTCCTGAGCGGCGCGATATCACAGCGATGTGCCAGCCACGCAAGGAGGCGGTCCTGGATGTCTCCTACATTCACCCCTGTGCAGACACATAAGTCAGTGCCGGAGACAGTGGAGACGGGGCCGCCTCTAAAAGCGTGACACCCTGAAGCGTGCCCACTACAACTCGCCCAGTGCATCCTCCCGCATTTCCATCGTTCCCAGTCATGAAGTTTTCGGCAGGCTGAACGAGCCCACTACCCAGCATCTGAACTTACTGGCCGAGCTGGCTGCGCTGGCCATCTCACCAGTGTGGTGGATAAGCGCTTTTTCGTTGACCAGGCGTTGCTCGAGATCGCCACCTGCAGGAGCAATCATGACGTGCACATGAATAGAGCACCTCGTTAATCCGAGCACCTCTGCACCCGCCCAAAGGTGGCGGACTATAGTGAGTGATGGATAAACGAGCGCCATTTTAACGTATGGAGAGCTGTTTGAACTCATCTTTCTGGCGGATAAAAGCGAGTGACGGTTAAACGGGTGACAGAATAACGAGCTGCTACTGTATTCTACTGGCATGCATGCGCTCGTGGCGGGCAAGGCCCTCCTACAGGGCCTGTTCCCTTGGCCGATGCCGCTTCCACTTGCGGCACCCAAGCACCCGCGGCGCATAGCCCCCGCCTCCCGCAGCCTTCACCCTCCCGGCCTTGCCCCTCCCTCACTCCCGTTGCCGCCTCGCTGTCCCTGCGCACCTCCCTTTCACCGAGGCCAGCGCCCCTGGCTGTCGGCGGCCACTAACTGCTGTTGGCAAGCCTGCCGGCCGGCACCGTGCGCGGAGCCCCCGGCGGGTTGTCGGTGGCCTGCCCCTGTGGGCTGTGTCCGTGGCCCTGATGTTTTTGTCCTGTGTTACCGTGGCATTGCTGATCTGTGCTGCTTGTCTGTAGGTGCCGGGCGCTTTTGCTGGATGGCTTTCGTGCTGGGTGCTCTGGTAGGGTCCGCCTTGCAAGTTGCTTGTTTGTTCGTGCTTTGTGTTTGGTGGTTGCATGGTTACCTTCTTGGAGATGCTCCTAGACCTATACGCGTTGCATGTTTATGTGCCGCGCCACTCTCGATGTAAATTTCACATAGGAAGGTAAACAATTCACACAATCCACAGAATTCAGAGTACTTCTGCTGCTGTTAACTGCCCTTGAGCCTTGCTTTCATCCTGGTTTCCCCTCTCTTGCGCACGCAAGGTATACCTCCTTACCCCCCCCCCCTCCCCCCCAAAAAACTAGGAACCCTTGTACAAGCTACGGGGTAACCAGGGGAACCTGAAGTGGCACACAGCATCTCTGTAATAGTACGGTTTGGTCCCGTAGGTATGGTTTGGTTCAGGGACAAATCAATCTGTGATGCCAGTGTCTCCACAGATGTAGTTGGATCACACAGGCCACCTGTATACAGGTGGCAATCAGGGCAGTAAGTGAGGAGGCTATACGCTTGATTGTATACAAGATCGCTTGCCTCATAGCGCAGCTCTCCAGATCAGGCTTGACAGGTAGCTGGTGCCTGATGTCTGCTCTTGTTGCAGCACTTCATCTGGCCAATCTTGCCAGAAACTGCTATGTCAAGGGTCCCAGCCCTCAAGTTACGGATTAAAGAAAGGATCTTTATGAGCTGGGAATCATTTTGCTCCGTTGTGTTGAAGATACCCTTGAGCATGGTATCATGGGGTGCCTATCAGAATCCTTCGAAATGCTGTTTCTTCCCACATGTAGCTGGATTTGTCAGAAATGCGCTGGATGAAGAGGATTCAAGATCGCTAAAGGATTGCTGCTTCCGTCTGGGGTGCCTATCAGAATCCTTCGAAATGCTGTTTCTTCCCACATGTAGCTGGATTTGTCAGAAATGCGCTGGATGA
>JAUMHD010025851.1:0-10703 GCA_032359135.1 Ulvella scutata | reverse complement strand
AGAGGATTCAAGATCGCTAAAGGATTGCTGCTTCCGTCAGGTGCACGCCTCTGGATGTGGCATCACTATCGTGGATGGTGACATGGGTTGCACAGTGATGCCCCCCTGTCATTCCTGAAGCACGTTGCAGTAGAGAACATACAATGGCCATTCATTCCTGAAGCGCGTCGCAGAGAGCATTAATCATAATTCTGGCACCAAGGAATGGCTTACTCATCTTTGTCCCAACGAGTCACTGAGCCACTCAATGAAAGGGGAGAAGCAGGTCGTCTTTATCCAGCACATATGTTCATGTTGAGACGTCGATCGGCAGTACAAGTACTCGGGTCGCACGAGATATTGATCGATTCGCAACACCTATCTTTCAGGCGATATGCTGAGTCATGCACAATGGTAGTCCAACATAACCTAAACAGGGTTGCGTTGGACTGCGTTCTGGAATTCTGAGAGTAGCAGCACGCAGCCCCCTAGACAGGCGTACACAAATGGGCCAGGGGTAGGGATGTTCCACATCGAAAAGGTTTTCCAGACGCAAGGATCGTCTTCCCGTTAGCCCCACGGCATCGCTCACAACAATTGCGACAGCCACCGATTCTGTAACAATTCAGGAGAACCGATTTTGATCTTCGGGGAGTGAATACGCGGACATGTACGTTGCTCGGGATTTCCAAGTGGCTTGCAAGAGAAGAGGGGTCATAACCTGAGCGGGCGCAACACGCAACCGAGCCTTCCCAGGTTTGTATGTTCCATTTCATCATGTAACGAAGCGAAATTGTAGGTGCTGGCCCACCCACTGCTCCTGTACCCTTTACATCATGCATTGAGCGAATTCAAGAAAACGCCTCGCACAGTTACACGCGACCACAAACTGCAACAGGATAAAGGCGCAAAGCGTTACAGCAGTCTTCAGCATTGACAGAATGCTCCTCCTGCTTGGGTGGTACACAGGTAGCCTGTACACCTGCATTCCTAGGAGCTGAGTCGAACCCGCTTTCCTTGCACCGAGATGATCTGCCAGGATATTCAGGATGCCTTACACCGTGGTTTGGCCACCGGGGGGCATCACTCGAGAGAGAGCGTGGACAGGGAGCGCGTTCGACCCGGGCACAGTAGAAAGAGTTCTTTTGCTGGGGGGCACAGCAGGCAAGGATCCGTCAAGTGTTCCCCAGATGGTTGTGCTAGCCTTATTGGTAAACAGGCAATGGGCTACGTCGTTAGCCTCCGAGAGGAAGGTTGGGGGTTCATCAAGTACGTCTGTCGCGATTCCCAGCTTTGTGTGCAGCGATACTCTTACGCATAGGTCATTCTCATTCTGTTTCCTGGAGTTGAAGTGTCGCTTGCGCGAGAACGCCCGCGCTGAACAGTATTGGCGTGAAGCCTGTGGGCGTCTCGAATGATGAGATTGTGCGGACTTTGTCGCTGGGAAGATGCTACGTTGCTCGCACGACGTCAGAATCTCTCTTCATGCCAAGCTGCACTGTTCGTGAGATAGTTACGCCGCTTTGTACGGCTTGACTGTGGTGAATTGGACTGAGCCCTTCGATGTGCAGGCCGCTTAACGAAGACTTGGGACAGATGTTCTTCCATATAACCGAGGTCGTAGAGCCATCTCCCAGCCAGAGGGATGCAGCATCAAAGCCGGATCTGCGGTCGTTGTTCAGCTTGCAAGACGAGGTGGAGTTTGTAGTTGATGTCGCCCGCCACGGAGATGTACGCTCTACGCACGTCCCAGACACTCAAGCGAATCCCTTTCAAGACTGCAGATTGTCATTTTCAAGTGTTCTGATCGTGCAGGGCAAGTACCATGCTCGGAAGGTGAAAAAGCTGCCATCTGGCACTCTTGACCCGGTCCTAGTTGATCCAAAGAGACGGCGAGGGCAAGTGCGCTGCTACCACGGCGGTGACATGTACATAGAGCCATGCCTTGAAGATGGGATTGTAGAGGGGCAGCAGGCCCCGCTGCAGAAAATTAAATTCAACAAGCGGAAGAGCATGCTGCCCACCAGCAAGGATCCTGAGCTCGGGGATGTGGTCGAGTTCAATGTGGTGACTCACAAGCTTGAGGGCATTTGCCGGGCAAAAAACATAGAAGTGATAGCTTCTGCTGCTAGCGAGGAGTCGTTGGAGGGAAGATGCTTGGTGAGTACAACCTGACTGAAGTGCTCAAGTATTTTTGCCAACGTTGCACAAGCTTTCCAGCAGCTCTGGAGCTCAGCTCCGCTTCGTACGCTGCGTGTGATCTTCGTCTGCGTGCTTTTATCTCAGATGTGATGATTGTAAAATGTGTCAATAGTGCAGGGGCACATCATTCAGCTCTCCGAGAGTGGTGGGGAGATTCGTGTGCTCGGAGCTGATGGAACTGCCAGCTTTCTTGCACAAGACGTGTCGGGCGTGCGTGGGTTTGAAAAGCTGACAGTGAAGTGCGAAGTGAGCTTTCTGAGCGACGAGCCAGCTGTTGCGAAGGACTTGAAGCTTTTGCCACCAGGTGTGGAACCATTACCGGAGTGCACTGTGTATCTTTGTGCACAGGCAGATACGTGGTGCAGTAGAATGTGGAGTTTCGTTTCACTCAGTGTGGCGTGTTGTGCAGGGACGATCAGTGCCAAAGAGGTGCTGGGAGCGTTGCGGGGCACCATTAAACGCCTTCCTTCAGAAGACATCACAGAAGTGAATGATGGGGTGTTAGAGTATGAAAAGGACGGTGTTCTCTGCGAGGTCTCGTTTTCTTTGTCGGACGTTAATGAGTACATCACTTCCTTGTCGGTTGGTGATCAGGTGTGTTCTCCCGACACTATCACCACATTCAGTTGTCTCGAATTCCTCTGTCGTGTGCCCATTATCACCTTTCTAAGGTTTGGGGACACCTAGTTGATCAGCTAGGGTTTTCTTCTTCCTTGAGAGTTTGTGTCTGCAGGTCAATTTTGAGTTGGTTCGCAGCCGGTACACGTCCAAGGCAAATGCCCATGGCATCACCTTGTCTTTGCGGTGCAATCCTCGCAGTGAGCTGGGCTGCATCTCCATGCTGAAGAAGAACTTCGGATTCATCAAGTGCTGTGAGCGTATAGTTGATGTGTTTTTCCACATCAATGCTCTCAAAGAGGGAAGCGAAGCGCTTGAGCTGAATTCAGATGTCCGCTTTGTCCCAGTCATGGACGGTGACACAAACAAAGTGGTTGCTAGTGAGCTTGAAGTTGTGCCCTCTGGCACGGCAGTGTTCGAAACTGTCAGTGACCGCCCATACAAGGGCACGGTCAAGATTGCCAGCTCAAATGTAGCGGGTGAAGCTCGTGGGATGGGAACTGGTGTGATCGTTGCACTGATCGATGGCAAGACTGAGACCATTGCGTACGAGCACAAGGATTTGCATGGAGGGGAGGTGCCGAATGTGGATGATGAGGTCACGTTCCTTCTCCTAGAAGACCGCCGCCAAGTTTCCTTGTCCCACAAGGCAGAGCGCAAGGGCGGGTCTCGTGTGCGCCGCGGAGGCCGACGTGCCATCAAAGTGACTTTGTCATCAGCCGCAAGCCCCACAGAAGCACACACAGCACGGCGTGCACCACCACCAGTTAAAACATCACCTGATGGACGAAGTCTGGCTCGTCTGGCCTCATTCTCTGCACCCACATCCCCAGTGCGTGCTCGTGGGGTCCCTCGCAACCCTGCAGCTATCGAGGCCAGCATGGACAGAGCTGATACCAGCTGTGTCACAGTGTCGGCTGCAGAGGCTGCAGCAATGGCTGTGTCAGCAGCTGGAAATATGCGCCAGACTAGAGTGCGAGGTACTATCCAGCGCATCATCCGAAATGCGAAGAAGCTGCCGAATGGCAGCGTTCTTGGTGTTGTGCGCAAGTCGGAGCATGATACATGGGGCAAGCGCAAGGTAGACACCGCAGCTGATCATAACAGACGTGCTGTCTCAGAGATGCTTCAGACCAAGGGCATCAGCGTGGAGCTATTTGAAGGCGACGTGCTGTTCTGGCTCACAGATGCTATGCCATCCGTTC
This sequence comes from Ulvella scutata, assembly GCA_032359135.1. NCBI lineage: Eukaryota > Viridiplantae > Chlorophyta > Ulvophyceae > Ulvales > Ulvellaceae > Ulvella > Ulvella scutata. The sequence continues at coordinate 6,699 of JAUMHD010025851.1, read as the reverse complement.
GAGATATTTTGAAGAAGCGTGACGAGGTTGAGTACACAGTGGTTTCGCGACCGCTACAGGATGGGGATGATGTGCTGGCTGATATGGCTGTTGATATGATTAAGGTTCGTACGCACCGACCCAATCTGAGCTCCACCTCAATCGGCAAGTGGGCACCCCCCTTGCCCAAGCCACCAGGCGAGCGCAGCACACCTCCACCTCTGAATGGCAGTCAGACGGAACGCCGTGCGCCCAAGTTCTCGGGAGCGACTAGCATTGTTGTGCCTGGGCCGGAAAAGGGCGCTGTTGGTTTCTCAGCAGGCCGTGGCAGGTCCATGGGCAGCTCCTGCTTCGTGTCTGCTGCAGGCACACCAATTGCAACTCCAACAGCCACGCCTGGTATCACCCCTCGCCACAGCGGAACTTCCTCCATTGACCGCCTGATGTCTTCTGCAATGGCACCGCTTACACTCTCGCATCAGAAGGCAATGCCACTCGAATCGTTCCAGTTCAAGGATGCGCTAGCTGCACAGGCGTTCATTCCTAAGAGCATGAGCAGTGAGAGCATGAAGGCAGCGTCGGGCAAGATTGGTGGGAGCGGCTCTAATCCGCACACACCACGGACACCAAGGTCTCCGTTAGCTTCGATAGTGAACTCTGCACAGCCGAACAGCGTGGATTCGCGGTTTGAAGATGCATGATGTGCGGCAAACAAGTCCCACCTAGCGGAGATCGTTCTGCAGCATCAGTGTAGAGCATGCTGCAAGTTGTTTGTTTTTGTTATGAATTAATGGTCTGCATGATGAATTAAGTGGTAGTGGTTGAACGTTGCGATTTCTGCAGGGCAGAGCGCATGAATGAATTGTGTGCGCAATGCCCCATGTTGGTCGAGGGAAGTAGGATGGTCCAGCAGTGTGTGTTGCCAAGGCCGATGGGAAAACACGCATTGCACATTGTGGTGCATAATAAGCTGTATATATATTGAATGATGCAACGGGCGAATGCAGTACAGCTGTCGGCTTGTCCCTGGTGGGAATGTCTTGCAGTGTAGCATGCTCAGCGTCCAGGCAGCAGCTTGAGTATTGTTCAGTCTCTGCATAGAACAACGCACGCTTCAGCAGTGTCTGCACACTTGGTTGAGATGGTAATATGCAATGCAGTGACAGCTTCGTGCTGTTGCGAGCTAGTCTAATCAGTCCCTTCAGCAAAGAGTGTGGCCTTGCTAGACTCCATTTCTTGGCCTACACTGCGGTATACTTTGTCGTCAAGTTACAATCAGAAAATCCTACTTGGAACACTTCTTCTGCGCAATAGGCCCCTCTGCTGAAGGTTGTTGGCAAAACCTTGCTGTTGCTTGTTCCTCTGGCGTTGTCGATCGTGGGGTACGGTTGAACATATCTAGACAGTACCTCAGTTGTGCGGTCGTGGCATTGCGTTTGTCATTCCTATCGTAGTTTGGCCCAGAGTGCTTGGAAATACTTTCGTGATGGTGATCTTGTGCCATGCGAATGAAGTGGTGGTTCTGTTGTGTTGGGTGTGTTTGGATATTCGGGTTCTTGCGTATTCACTGCATTTTGCCTATTTGTAAGGCCACACATTCCTCTGCACAACTGTTATGGCATCAGTTGGCCAGAAACGAAGCCAGCACTTGGGGTTCTCTTTGCCTCTTTGGCCTGTCCGAGATACATTAGCAGGGTTTTATGGGTGCAACGCTTTTCTGTCTGGTTTCCTGCCCATTCATGTGTTGATTTAATTATGATGATATATCCGAGGTTTCTGCAAGCAAAATGTGGCGACAATCGTCTCATCATGCATCCCTATCATGCATACGTCCTACACTCTGCATACGTCCTACACTCTGCATCCTAACAGGTTCAAGTGAATGCCGAGTTTGTTACAGCATAGCATTGAGCAAGCGTAAGCACTGGGCAATGCAGGCCATTCAGTTTTCTGTGCTTCAGCTCGAATCGCTCGTGCAGCAGGGTGATTAGCACGAGTTGTCCTACAACAGAGAGCACTTCCCATGCCATGAGTACGAGGCCTTGTAACCATGGACAGGCGGTCAGACACCTGTGATGCACGCCGCATAGGCTTGCAAGTATCTTCTGCTGCCCCACTGTGCTGCGTTGTCAGTTGCAAGCCACTATGCAGCGGCTTCACCTCAGGCATACACAGCCTGGGACGAAGTCCGCGCAAGGCAGCACTGACATTTCACCCCCGAGAGGCTAGTTACAGCCTCGCCTCTGGTTTGATCCAGATGCATGCATGCGATGGCATTAGCTGCGTTGATTGGTCTCATGGAAGTAACAGAAACTTCCTTTTCGGCTTTTCTGGGTTTTTCAATGCTGCCATGCAATCTCGAATCACACTGTGTGCACCAGACCAAGTGTATCATGACAACTGCAGGACAGCCAGTTCAGATTATGGGTGCAGATTTTCAGATCCAACTTCGCTGTTCGTGTCTCGACCACAACTGAAAGCCATGAAGCCTGTGTCATTCTCTTTACCAGCAAGCGAGCCTGTACCTACCAACAGCAAAAGGGTCCACGAAGTAGTAGAAGACACAGTTAAAGAGGCCATCACTACGTTCTCAGCCCGAGATCCTGAAGCCAAACCTCGTGAGGAGCGGAAAGTGATACCAAGTAAGAGCAACCGTCTCGCGTCCAAGAAGAATGATGACGACCTCAAAGCACTCGGTAATATGGACGACCGCTTTGAGAAATCTGCAGTGCGACAGACTGTGGGGGATGGAGTGTACGGCTTGGTGTCTGGGAAGACAGAAAATGCTGAGCACACTGGTGGTGTGGCACAGCAGATTACAATGTCCAGTATCACAGACGACCTCCCCGATGCTCCGACCACAGAGTATGAAGATATGCCGGTAGACCAGTTTGCGGCCGCTCTGTTACGTGGCATGGGAATGAGGAATCACCATGTAGTTCCGACTGTGGAGCTGGTTGCTCGACCATCTCGCATGGGTTTGGGCGCTAAAGTAGGAGATATGAGTGCGCTCTCATCACAACTATTTCAATTTATGGTTTCTTTGAGTACCCATGTACAGACTCTCACTGCTGCACATGGTTGTGCAGACACCAAAAAGCGGAGTTACAAGGACCTGGTCGGTGCTGATGGGTCTGCAAAGAGCATCATAAGGGAAGGGGACGACGTAATTGATAAGGCTACTCTAGGACCAAGGGTGGGAAAGAGAATGAAGTTGGCTGAGGGACGGCACAGTGGACTTGAGTGTGTTGTTCGTGAACTCGAGGTTGGAGGAAATGAAGGTGAGATCCTTGGGTCCGATGGTGACGTGGTGAACTTGGACTAGCCGCAAGCACAACAAAATCGTGTATTCATTCCAGCTTCAAGCACTTGTTATGCTCCCAGAAGTAGAAGCCTTCCTAGCGAGATGCTGTGACAAGTCGACTGAATTTGAACGCTTTGGTTTGCAGACAAGGTTCGGGTGATACTGCTTCCAAGCGAGAAGGACGCAGTTGTGCAGTTCAGCTACCTGACTGAACCAGGGATGCCGCAACACTCCTCGGGAGCTCCAGAGAGGCGCCGCACCTCACATGCACAGCCTCTAGGCCACATCCAAGCATCTAAGAGCGGCCAGAAGCCCTCGCAGACAGCGTCCGCATCTTTGGGGTCAGCAAAAGACAGTGGTAGAGAATGCGTCCATAGCTCTAGGGCAGTACAAATTCATGATAGATCTGCACATGCAGAGCACGGGAGGGGGGGGGCTCGCGGTCCTGCGCAAGGTGTAGGGAAGGGAATGCTCTCCCACAGAAGTGCTGAAGAGCAGGGTAGATGTGGGAGTGGCGAAGAGGTGCGCAGGCGCAAGTCCTGGGTGAGAGAAGGGTTGAGGGTGAGGGTTGTGAATCAGACTCTGAACTGCGGGAAGGCGTACTTGTCCAAGGCGGTCATTATAAATGTTCTTGGGCATGGTCATTGTAGCATCAAGCTGGACTCTGGGCCAGTTCTAGATGTGCGCTCCCATTGTTGCCCTTGTTGCCTGCCTTCTTCCTTGTGGATTGATATTGGCGAGTAACTTGATATGAGTGTTGCGAGCTATGGTGGGTGAGTATGGCAGGTGTCCGTGCAGGATGTTCATGACACAGATTTGGAAACCGTGGTGAGCAAGTGCGAAGGAGCAGCTCTGATGGTGGTGAAAGGGCTGCACAGTGGAGAGCAGGCTAGGCTGGTGAGCAAGAGAAAGAGTGGGGCTGCAGTGGTGCAGCTGATAGATAGTGGAGAGGTGCTGCAGTTGGCCCTGGATGATATAGCTGACTATGTTGACGCAGATGGGGAGCAGTGGTAGGTGCTGTGTCGATTCGAAACAGCAAAGTCTGCAGCATGGTAGAAGTGGACGCTTAATCCATCATTTCACAACTTTGGTGTGAGAAACTGCGTGTATTGAGGAAAAGGCATGACTCTAATCTGGAGCGAAGCATCTTTTTGGATCATTTTTTGCTCTGGATTTTCGCTCTGCCACTCATAGCTCGAGTCGTTAGCATGGAACACACAAATGCATTCAATCCAGGCCTGGCCAGATTGACCTCCACGTCTTCTCACCACTTTATGTTCTCAATCCAGGCTGTCCTTTTAGGTTCTTGCCTTCTCACTACCTTTCCGGTTGGTATAAGTGTCCCTTCTCCCTGGCTCGGCATGTTCACGTGTGGAGCAATGTGATGTGCAGGGATGTCACTAGTTAGGTCCTTCTATGCACCTCTCTTCGGGGCATGTGCAGTTGTGGGAGGATGTATGGAACTGTTCATGATAAAAACTGGCTTCTATGAGAAGTGAGTGCTCTGCGACATCTTCTCTGACTAGATGCTGGTAGAATCAGTGGAGATGAAAATGCGCCTGGTCTTGTCTTGCGATTTATCGTACTGTGGACAGGCTATTCGCCTATCTAACTTCAGACGATCTGTGCTGTAGAGTTACTGGGCTGGAAGAGCAAAGGCTACAAGACATGCAGCGCCTGCACAACCTCAATGCAGAGTTGCAAACCACCCCTTACAAGCGGTAATGTTTATACTGCGCGTTTAGAGTCACTCAGGTACCTTTATGCTTCTTCAGCCGTGGCACGAAGGGACGGGGGCAGTCAACGCCGACAGCAGTTTGGAGGTCCTCAACTGATAAGCTTGCAACTTGTGTCGATGTGGCTGTGGCGTGGTTCGCTGCATAGTGATGTGATGTGGTCACATGTACAACAGCTTGCACTGCTGTTTCGGAGCTGTAGTCCTATGCTGCGGCACGATATCAATAGTTATGAATATGCAATGCAATAGTTTCTGTCTTGGGGCCCATGGGGAGCTGCTCAGCAGCAGCAACAGGAGTTTTCTGTGAGAACATTAGTGTGAGTTTTTGCAGTCGATGGGCAGACGTTTCCTCTGCAGCTGTCTCACAGAGTCCAATAGATGTTTGCTTGGGGTTTTGAAGGGCAAGGAGAGCTGTCTATACTGGTATATAGGTAGCTAAAGTGAGCTGCATGCATTGACCAAGGGCATAATCGGTATGGCCATATATGGATCGATTCATCATCCCTCAGCTTCCTGTGGATGCCACACGCTGCGCGCCGAAAGCGAGTGCGTAAAGACACGATCACAATGCTGCAGATGTGTGCACACGTTGTGTGTCGGTGTATGACCACGACCTTGTGGTGTTGTTTGCCCCAACCTGCTGTGGTCCTGTTTCGGTGACACCTTTGTGTATCACCTTCCCCACCGGCGTTTCTGCCAAAGAATTGCAACTCCTGTCAACATGGTGCGCCTCGCTTCTGTACATTGTTGTTTTGAGCCTCTAATCTCTCAGTTTGGGCTGTATGCTCGAGCAGATAGGGTCACGGAGAGTGCTATGAGTGCGTGTCACCCAACGCAGGCCATCATCCAACCCAGATGCGTAATCGCGCCAGAATAGGACAGAATTTCAGATAGATGTGTGTGGCTTGTTTCATTGTCAAGGAAGTCGGTAGGTCTCGAGGCGACAGCAAGATGGGATGACGTACTGGTGACAGGGAGCACCAATGACAACTAAACTGGCATTGCTGCCTGTGTAGACTGCGTACCACCTTCTTACAGAGTGTACTGAGAATAGAAATTTGCGGTGGACGAGCATGTCCAGATATACTGTGCAAAGCATATCTTCTGTAACAGAAACTTGGACAGCAGGGTTACATCGTTCTCCATAGTCGTGCATTGACATCTGTAGACACCCCGGTCGTTGTTTAATATCACCCAGGTGTACATATGTACCTTTAGTTCTGTGCAGAGTAGCCCCCGCAGACTTGGACTGTAGATTTGCCATCAAACAACTGACTATCAACTCCCTGTGTGAACACGAGCTTGCAACAGTGCGAGCCACATATGCAGGTACAAGGCTTTCAGGTGAATGCCCTGCTGCGGAAATCATGGGCCTACCAAAGAAAGAACATCAGCATGAACGTTTGCAGTGCGCCCTAGCTCCTGGCATGTGGTGCAAGTTCATCTGCAGCACGGCGTTGCCGGTCCTGTATCGTTCGCAGTCACACTCCTCACTTTCACCTTGCGCCTTTATCGCAGCTCCCTGCTGTGATGCCTGCCTGTACAGTCTCAGCTTCTTCTTGGGTCTGACCTGAGCGTATGCTATGACACTAGTCAACAAAAGAGACACACACACACACACACACACACACACACACACACACACACACACACACACACACACACACACACACACACA
>JAUMHD010025840.1:0-42355 GCA_032359135.1 Ulvella scutata | reverse complement strand
TGCATTACTGGTTGGGCCGGGCGCAGAGGCAGCTGGTATAGAAGAAGCAACTCGGCGTACCCGAACATCCCAGGGGTATATGGATATGAATATAGGACGCTGGCCAGCCCTACTGTCATACACATCACATGAACACTAACACTGCACCCTTATTTTGAATCTGAAGTCGTGAGTGTTGACGTGAACTGAACACCACTGACTGGGAACACCCCCTCTCCCGACCCCCCCAGCCACATGCGAACAAAACGTAACATGCGGCGCGTGTAGGTGCACCTTGCGGCGCGTCAAAGTACCAATCATAAATCAACAAACGCCGCGAGCCGTCCGAAGCCATGCTGCTACAGTGCCCATACAGGGACTAGACAAAGGGCGCAACATGGCAGACAAGTTTCCACTACTGCAATCAAAATCCTTGCGCGTTTCGCATCACCGATGCAAAACTTGCAACTGGTTATAGAAGTGATAATCGATGTGATCACTTCTTGTATATATGCGGTCGCATATGCGGTCGCTGAGTCAACAGCGCGCCGTCATTCGGCCGAATTCGCAAGGAGTGTTCAATTGAATATGACCACTATGGCCACTGCTGACATTGATTTAGTCGACATGGGCGCGGGAACGCACGATAGAAGAGCCTATCATCAATATTACACCACGAAACTCAATCTGGTCAGTGCCACGCGCGCGTATGTAAATCTGATCTGAGCGGGACGGCGGCCATGGCCGCCGCCTCAACGCCCGCCTCGCACCAGGCTCTGCTGCGCCCCTCCATGGCCTCCAACCGACTTTCCCTCGCAGCCCCCATCTCCGCACGAGCACACGGTGTGCCGCACACCAGGACCTTTTCTAGGCGACGTCATGCATACGCATATGATCCCTATAATATCGAGAAACTGGGAGAGGTTTGAGCCGTCACGCTGGCCTACGGCACAACAGAGGTTGACATTCAAGAACTCGTACGCACCAATTCTAATATGAACACACCGTACTACTTTCTCGCGTGAATGTAACGTGTTTATATGCGTGGGACCTCCCGTTGGTGAAGTTCGTACGGGACAACCTCGGACTGGTGCACACCAGGTGGTGTGACGCTGCGAGCACTGGAGGCACATTGCTCACCACAATCGACACCTGACATAGCCAGGTGTCGATGGTGTTCTCAAGGAAGTTCCAGCGTCACCCGTCATGATGAGTAGCTTCATATGAACCCCGTAGCTAGGCCATCGCGATATCACCAAAGCGTCCGCTTGGCAGATTTCATATCAAAGCTGAAGGTGCCAGACACATCTTGCAGCTATGCGCCGACCTCTCTGCAGAGGTCGGCGCCCCTCGACCAGCTTGCATGTGCGGATGAGCTGCGGTGACAAGGGGAGTACATGATGCTACCATGATCATCAGACCACTCCTTGCCCGCTGCCCAGGCCTCGGCCCTGGATGCCACAACAACCCCCCATGCATCTCCAGCCAAGATGTCACACTCGGTCATGCAATAAAACAGGCCGAAGTGGTGTCGATGTTGCTTACTGTATCAGACATGCCTCGCAGGCTCAGCTCTGGGCGGCTTGGATTCGAACTGCTTGCGGGTGAGTGACACAACCCGACAAAGAAACCATGGCTCATGCCTCGTGCCTCATACAGCCGTGAATAATCACACTGCAGACAACAGCCCGGCACCCCAAAGCAGACCAAGTACTTCACTTCTCCATCGGGTCAAAAACGTCACCTGAGTACTCGTGCTGATGCATGACGTCAGTGCAAATTTCAGTGCAGCTGTCTGAACACCTTCGGCACTGCAAGTTCTCTCAGTCACATCGGTCAGATGCCCCTGCCTTGGAAGCTGTTCTGCCTTGGGCGGGGAAGGGGGGGGGGAGAGACAGAGAGACAGAGGAGTAAGCACGGGGCTGTGTCGCATGCAAAAATGAAGGGGTTAGTATGCAGCAGGTGCGCTCACAGGATCCTGGTAGCCTGTGCTTGGGTGCAATTGATCATTGGAGCACATGCCTCCCAGAATATGTTGTTGGTGCGATGCTGTGAATGTGGTGTTGATGCGTAGCGGTCTTGAAAACATCAATGGAGCCCTTTCCTGATGGTATGCTCTCAACTTTGACAGCTTGGTTCGTAATTGCAATAGGCTGTACCCTATACTCTCAGATGTGGCGCTCTGGGATGTTGCAATCCGCAAGTGCTTTGCCAGAAAACAGTCCTGTCCCTCAGATTCGTTCTGGTGAGTTTGCCATGGTGACAGGCCTGGATCTGGTCAAACAAAAAGATGACAGTCAACGAAATGATCTCAGCACTAGCAGTCGTTCAATCACCTGGTGCTGCTTGGGTTACTAGGCCGTAGCACATGCCAGAAGAGGCAGTGCTCAACAACATCATGATGTCACTGTTTCAGACACAGCTGTGTCTGGAACAGCAATGATACTGTCTGCAGACAGTATCACTGCTTAGATGCAGGCAGGAGCCAGTATCACTGTAGCAGTGACATATGGGCGTCTGTTTGCCCCTTTCACACCTCTAGCATGTCAACAAAACGACACCATCCCCTTCCAATGAAAAGTGCAGCGAGAACCACCAGAAGCCAGGGCAGATAGTGACTTCCGGAAGCGAAGTAAAAAGCGATGTGCATGAGAACATGGGCAACCACCTGCAGGTTCACTCAATATGACCACTTGGACCCAACCTTTGACGAGCCTGTTAGTTAAGCTCGGGTAGCCCATCCCCATTACTGGCGATTCTGCATTGCGTTGTGCTTCCGTTGCGGCGCCGTGACATGTAGCCTCAGAGTGAGTGTGACACAGCTTCTCCAATTACATGACTCCAGTAAGCAGTAGTACAGATTTTAACCCTGGAATGATAGCTCTGTGTGCGCTGGGGCTAAAACTAGTCCTGCAAAGGTAGCGGCACGTGATTTTCGCAACAGAACACCATGAATGCAAACAGGGCGTCAATTGTTGCGTATCGGTTGATGAAACACCACTGATAAGCAACATGTTCAACAGCGGCTGCTGTGCAGGTGTCATACTCCTTGCTTGCCAACCAGTATACATGTATGCTGTTCTGTACAACACGTGTATCATCATCGTTGCCAACACACGTCGTGCCCATGTGCTACAGCCATGCGCGCTTCCGTCTAGGTCACAGTAGTGGAAGTACAGGTATCACCATGTGTTGCACCAGTCTTGCATGGCCTTGCAGAAGCGAATGAGCAGGTGTTGGTGCCTTTCGAAAAAGGCACCAACACACGCATGTGGACGCATGCATATGTACAGACATCGATTCGGCGAATCGGCTTGCACCACAGCATGCTGACGGCCACTCAGTTGGGAGGCAAGCATGGACATCCAGCTGCGAATACTTTAATTAGAACTGTGCTCTGCGCACACACTAGCAGTTGCCGTTCGTGCTCGCAGGCCAGAGTTCAGACTTCCTTGCAACCAAGTCCACAATGCAGGCTTCCTGGACTCGTGCACAGCGTCCTGTCGCCAATGCGCGACGAATTCGCCCTCAGAACTTGGTCAGAGCTGTTCCCGTCCAGACGAAGAGGACATTTACTGCCGATAAGGTATCGTCGTGCACTTTTTCCATGTCCGAGGAAGCCGGCGCCTCGTCCGACTTGTCTTCAACCTACAGGTTCCACCGCCTGACAATGACGATATAATGTACAGGTTTTTGTTGGACAACCTTATTTGGAGAAGCCGAAACAGCCTGTGTCCATTGCCCCTTTACCACAGCGCAAGACTCCTCTGGCTGCTGCTGACAATGCTGCCAACGGCAATGGTGCTGCGTCCTCCAGCTGGCAAGACAATGTCGTTCTCGGGAGGCCTATGTCCACTTGGCTCAAGATTGGAGCCTTGGGGCTGATGTTCTTCGGTATCTTGTTCAACTATACCATCCTGCGCGACACAAAGGTGAGCTCTCGAGCGGAACTAGAATACAGCAGTATCCATCACACTCTGACGTTGAATTGAATATACAAGTGACTCTGGTCGTAGTAATGCTGCTGTGTCCATCCACTCGAAAACTGGGGTTGTGTTCTCGGGCCAGTGCGGCGACTGCTTGCGGTCCATCTATCCGCGTTTGTTCCCGTAGCTTTGCTCTGTATCTGTCTGAATTCAACCATGACTGTTGCTATGTGAAGCTATTATTGAAGCTAATGAACTCGCGTTTCTGCCGCAGGACGTGCTGGTCGTGACTGCACCTGGTTCCGGCGCGGAGATTATTCCTTTCCTGAAGACATGGGTGAACCTGCCTGCCGCAGTCGCCTTCACAGTTCTGTATGCCCAGGTGCGCGGTTTATGAACTCGCTAGTGTCACGTGAACAACGTCCGGCTGTGCGAACCTGCTGGTGACGTCACCCCTGCACCTTGAGTTGCCAGCGAACTGTTGGCTGACAGACAACCATAGTTCACTCTTGTTGCCGCCCTCACAGCGAGCCGTGCCAGCCAGCCATCTCACGATGCAGATGTGAACGCGACTATGTTCGATGTGCAGTTGTCCAACATGATGAGCCAGCACTCCATCTTCTACGTGGTCATCATCCCCTTCATCGCCTTCTTCTTCCTCTTCGCGTTCGTGATGTATCCCAATGTTGGCTATCTCCACCCAACAGGTACGCTTCACTAACATGTGCTGATGCTCTCCCATGGCATGTACATGCTGATCCAGCAGCTGATGACACAACACACCCTTGCTGTGCAGAGTTCTGTGTGGATCTCCTTGACAAGTTTGGTGAACGCTGGGCTGGCCCCATTGCCATTCTGCGCAACTGGACGTACTGCATGTTCTATGTGATGGCGGAGCTTTGGGGATCAGTGGTTGTGTCGGTGCTGTTCTGGGGCTTTGCTAACACCATCACTACTGTTGACGAGGCAGAGCAGTTCTACCCCTTCTTCGGTCTAGGCGCCAACGTTGCCCTGATTGCCTCTGGCCAGACTGTCAGGTGTGCAGGATGATACTGAAGTGATTTTTCTCAGTCCTTTGGTTCCCCTCATGTCCTGCAGCAAAGAACTCCCACTCCACACACAACCGTCGTCCAAAGGTTGAAGTCGTCCAGTCACCGTACTGTTGGTAACGAATTTGTTATGTACAGGATCTTGTCTGATGTGCGTCAGAAGCTTCCCCCGGATGTTGATGGCTGGGGTTACTCCCTTCGCTGGATGATGGGCTTCGTTGTCGCCTTCGGTGCCCTAATTATTGCTCTTCGTGAATACCTTGAGCGCTCCGTTGCCAAGAAGCAGGCTGCTGCCGCACCCAAGAAGAAGAAAAAAGCACAGATGGGTGTTGGCGAGTCATTCGCGTTCCTTGCCAAGAACACATACATCCAGTGCATGGCTACCCTTGTGGTTTGCTATGGTATCTGCATCAACCTGGTTGAGGTGACATGGAAGTCCAAGTTGAAGGTGTGTTGATGCTGAACAGTGACTTTGCACAGCTATGCATGATCCACTTGTCCATATTCACCCTTGCAAGCCTTACGCACTTGCTACATTGCTGCATGCGAATGTATTTGACACCCTTGCTCGGGTCTCGGCCATTGCGATGTGTGACCGACTGAACTCTCAAGCTTGAGCAGCACTGCAGGCTCAGTTCCCCAACCCCAACGACTACTCCACATTCATGGGCAACTTCTCCACAGCAACTGGCGCTGTCACCTTCTGCATGATGATTGCATCTGCATTCATCTTCAAGAAGTTCGGCTGGGGCACAGCTGCACTCATCACCCCAATCATGCTTGCCTCCACTGCCCTCATGTTCTTTGCCCTTGTGCTCTGCTCTGAGCCACTGACTCCAACATTGGCTGCTTGGGGTCTGACACCGCTATTCGCTGCTGTGCTTGTTGGTGCAGCACAGAACGTTTTCTCCAAGGGCGCAAAGTACTCCCTATTTGACCCATGCAAAGAGATGGCTTACATTCCCCTGGACGATGAGGTACGCTCCTGATCGTGAAAACATTCAGTACTTTGAATTGTCTGCCAGATGCACTTGCGTACTGTCCAAGGCAACAACGATATGCTTGATGTATTTCAGACTAGATGGTATGTGCAGATCCGTAACAAGGGCAAGGGTGCCATCGATGTGATCTGCAACCCTCTGGGCAAATCAGGTGGTGCTCTTATCCAGCAGTTCATGATCATTGGCTTCGGGTCACTTGCTGCTTCTACCCCCTACCTTGGTGGCATTCTTATGGTCATGATTTTGGTTTGGATCAACGCTGCATCCACGCTTGGCGGCCTCTTCAAGAAGCAGCAGAAGATCAAGGCAGAGTCTGATGCTGCTGAAGCTGCAGACATTCTTGCCGAAGAGGTAGCTGAGAAGGCCGCAGAGGGTGGCCCTGCTGGCGCTGCTGCGTAAAAGACCTGAAGCATATGATTCGGTCTTGAAGACAACACTTGCTTGAGCATGATGAACACCTGCCACAGTCAGTGCAGGTTGATAGTCCAATATTGACACGAAGGTGCAGCAGTGCGGCATTTTGTGCAATATATATGTATGCAGTGTTGAGGCACATGCTTGAAGAGAGTAAGCAGAAGCTTTCGTTACAGGCTTGATTGTACAACTTGACACACCACTGGGACATTATGTTGTTGGTTCTCACTTCACTGCATGTATTGGTCAGTTGCTTCCAAGACTCGGCATCCAACCTGTTGGCACTGCAACGTATACCAGATAGTCAGTTCGTCTTTCAAGCTACATTGTCTTGCAACAGGTCGTGAAAGAGAGTCGACCCTGTCCAGCTGATGTTTTTGCATCCAGAGCAGACTCTTGTATCTGTGTTAACATTGTGCACGGCAGTCCATACACGGCTAGCCCGTGGATGAGCACACAGGCACGTAATCTTCATTTTTGAACACAGGCACCAACTTTTTGGCACAATCCCTGTGAAGCCACCGTGGGACCGCTTGGCGGCCCAGCCAACAAGGTTCAGTAGTGCACATAAGTGAAACTGACAGCATACAGTCAAGTCAAGGGAATTCATGGGCACATGAGAAGTACAAAAAACATTGACTTTGTTTGTCAACCTCGAGCCCAGCAAGCACAGCGAACCGCTCATGTCACAGCATGGCCACACACCGGGTGCTCTGCATGAGACCCGCTGGTGTCCTCTGCGTGAGTGGCTCGCCGTGCTTGCCTGCTCTCAACTACCCACCAGCACATCCACTTCTGGCCGCACACCTCACTGGCCTGCAATACTCTCAACCAGTACTCACATCATGGGGCGTGCATACACACATGTATGCATGGATGGTAGGACAATGATTTGCAATGACCACATGAGTGGCAGCTTGCCCTCTCGTGCATGCTCTTCCATGGATAATCTACACACAAATAAGCTCCTGGATTCATGCACTACTTGAGCCTCTGTGCTGCGCCAGTATCAACCAACTCAATCAACCAATTCAATCTCCAAACCCACACACCAATCACCAACCGCAAGCATTCGTGCGTGGAGCTTGCCGCCTCACAACTCACAACGTGTTGCAACTTTGAGTGGGCATGCCACAATCCCGGGGGTGCGGGGGGGGGCGCCGCGCAGGGTTGTGCTACGGCTGACACTCAGAGAGCAGCATGTCCGCAAGCAGCCGCGGCGCCAGTAGCCACGGTAGCGCAGCACGCATGCGCCGCTCGCGCTGCTCCAGGCCCTGGTCTTGGCCCTCATGCACGCCCTGCTGCTCACCCTGGCCCTGACCATGGCCCACACCCACACCCTCACCTTGACCCAGATCCTGAACCTGCCCCTGTCTCGGCCAGGCTACCTCGGCCTCTTGCGCCGCGCAGCGGCCGTGCCTGGCAGAGCCGCTGGGCTTGCTGTAGGCTTGCTGGTACAGCGCAGAGAGCTTCTGGAGAGTCAGCAGCGTCACCCCGGTGCCCCTGCGGCCGCACACGCCTGCGCCGCCAGCGCACAGCCACGCCAGTCGCCGCGGCAGCGTGGTTGCCGCCTCGCCGTTGCTGCTGCTGTTGGCGCGCTCAGCATGCGTGGCCTTTCCTGCACCTGCACACAGCGGTGGTGTAAGGTATAATATATGCAGATACCACTAGCAGGCGAGAGGTGACGGCAACGCAAGGCTGCTCTAAACCAAGGTTGCCGACCACTAAGACATGTAGCGCTACATATCTCAGTGGTCAGCGACCTTGGCTTCATCACTGAGATATGTGGTATTGGCTACTTGTTCAACTGGGGCTGCTCCAGCACCCCCCCTCCCTCCCCCCCCGGGCCCGGGGGGGTATTGAAAATTTGTTGTGCACGTGCGACATGCTGCTCACAATACTTGCTGTATGGTGGCCATGACTACTGTAACTGAAGCCGAAATTGTGCAGAATATGAATCAGAAAGAAAAACCTCTGCATGAGCAAAACACCGCTGCACATATAGTGCCGGTGAAGGAGACAGGCCAATACAAGAGTACCTGAACCTGACAACCTGAACTAGACAGCCCAGGTGATCATGATGTTCAGCGGCGCGCCTCGCACAGAAATAACAACGAAAGAAAAAAGCTGCTCTTCCAAGAATGACAAACCGGAAAGGTAGTAAATAGGCATGAACCAAAATAGCCAAAAGCAACCAAGACAAAATATCCACCACTTCAATCGAATGGCACAACAGCACCATCACGAAAGGCTTTCCCAGCACTTCCTAGTCACAGTGCTAAACTATGAAAAGGAAGGGTCTGTGGCAAATAAGCACTAGTATAACTGGTGCTGAACTACAGTTTAGTGCTAAACAATGAAGATGGTGTCACGGGGCAGCGCGGCACCTGTGGGAGGGCACTCGAGGAGCCCGGAGTCGTTGTCTGAGAGCGCGGCCTCGTCCCCATGCATGTCCCCGAAGCACTTGACACGGAGGCTGCGGACGCGCTGAGAAAGATTGCGGTTCAGCCTGTCCTGCCAGCTCAGCGCCTTTTCGCAGCCTGGTGCGCCGGCGAGCGACCGGCAGACGGCGGCGCTGCGTAGCACGCGGCCCGCCACCACCTGCCCCACTTCGTAGACACCGTACCTGTAGCCACCTGAACCTGAGCCCTAAAATGAAGCCGCGGTAGCTGTGACGCACGCTGGCGGCACCAAGGGGTGTGGGGGGGAGCGGAAGGCACTCTGCAGGGACGTGCGCGCGCAAGATGCAGGGTTGCTTTTAGTGCCGATTTATCGTTCTGGGACAAAATTAGTTGTAACTGGTTGTTTTCAGTGGACGCCACCCCGGAAAACTATCGTAAATTACTGAATTGTTCTATGTACCACCTCCTAAAAAGAACATTTCGCTGAAATATTCACTGTTCCCCAATTCCTTAAAAGCAACCCTGGCAAGATGTCTCCTTCGAACCTTTCATCAGAAAGGTAGTTGAAGGGTTTGAAGGGTTTGGCAAAAGCACTCACTAAGCCAAACTGAGTCTCCTTCGTACCACAATGCCATAAAAGACGGGTGCAGTTGAACAGAAGGTACATATGCATGGTACATATGCATGGTATTACCAAAGAGCACCTGTCATGCACTGCCAACATCTGGGAAAGTCTTTCGTGATGGTGCTGTTGTGCCAATCGATTGAAGTGGTGAATATTTTGCGCTAGTTGCTTTTGGATATTTCGGTTCATGCTTATTCCCTACCTTTCCGGTTTTCTAAGGAGTGCTGTGAACACCAAGACACAGAGACACAGCAACAGATAGATACTTGCAGTGAGAGCATGTCACGCAAGCAGCGTGCTGCTGGAGTATAGTACGTGTGGAGACAGATTAAAACCTAAAAGATTAAACCTAAAACCCCCATTTGAATGAAACAGTTCATCAGCATTTAGAAGTCACTGTTTGAATTATTCGAATTACTACTATTCAGCAGCAATTCGAAACACAGCAGCAGAGGTGCAGTGAAGTCCACCACACTACACAAAACACATTCTAAAACAGGGCCAAAACAGGATCAGGGCTAAATTATACTCATCGGAAAATGCGGTGGTGTTTTAGCAGTGGTAGATAGAAACATCTCCTGATGATCCGGGGCTAATCCGAAGCAAATTGAATCTACTACTTCGGCAACTGCCAAAACATCGGCCTCATACCCGCCCCCTGTGTCTGTTCAACATAGCCAGTCTGCTTTGACCACTGGACACAACCATTGGACATCTGAGCTCAGATCTCCAGTGGTTAAAGTACACGAGCTATGTACAACAGTTTCGGAATTGAAAACAAAATAAAACAAAGCAAGAACCAAAAAAAAACCAACAAAACAAAGCAGAGTTTTACAAACCGGAAAGGTAGTAAATAGGCATGAACCCAAATAGTCAAAATCAACTAACACAAAACATCCACCACTTCATTCGAATGGCACAACAGCACCATCACGAAAGTCTTTCCCAGCACTCTCAGCCAAACTGCGATAATAGTGACGAAACACAATGCCACGACCACGAGCCAGGGCACAAAACAAAGCAAAACGAAAAGAAAAAAAGAAAAAAAAACAGAGCAGAGCAGAGCAGCGCAGCACGCACGTGCGCATCGTCTCAGACAGATCCACAGTCCACTGCTGCAGCACCGCCTCCGCCCACTCCCGCCACCGCTCACTGCCCTCCAGCACCATCTCCTCGCCCACCTCCGGCCACACCTCAGCCTCCACACAGCCACTGCCTGCTGTGGCCTCGCCCACCTCCTTGCCCACCTCCTCGCCTACCTCTTCGCCTACCTCCTCGCCTACCTCGCCAACCTCCTCCTCCTCCTCCACCACCACCTCCAACTCCTCACGTGCGCTACGCACACCCCCATAGCCACCCCCCGCGGCACCCCCATGCTCGCCCACCTCTGCCTCCCCCTTGGCGTCGCGAGTGATCACGCCTACTATCGTCTGGGACTTGCGGCGGCCGCCGCGGATGTAGTCAGGGTACACCTCCTCCCGAAGCAGCTCCGCGACTTGGTTGTGGTCGGCGGGGATGCCGTGCTTGGCAAAGTCGTTGGCGATGGAGTGCTGCCGCACGAGCGCACGCGCTTTGCGGCTGTTGGCGAGGTCGGGCAGCTGATCTGCCACCGCCAGGTGCCTGCAGCACCACCGCCTCTGCCTGCCTTTTTGTAAACGTAACCGGAAAGGTAGTAAATAGGCATGAACCCAAATAGCCAAAAGTAACCAACACAAAACACCCACCACTTCACTTGAATGGCAGCCTCCACAGCCTGCCACGTTTGCTTCAAGAAGAAAAAGAAGCTTGATCGTCTGCGTCTGCTCACCTCTGATACCGGAAAGAACACGGTGTGGGTGGAGGCCCAGCCCGTGCACGTGTGCATTAGAAAGCAATCAACTAAATAAAAACAATTTACCGTGGTTTTGGGCAGGGTTGCGGCCGAAACCACGCGAAAAAGAAAACTTAACCCGGAAGAAGGGGGCAACTCAATAAATCAAGCAAGCAAGCAAGAAAGCAAGTATGCGATCATAACAGCGTTCTAGATCTCTGTGCAACAGCAGCCAGGCAGGCAGGCAGCTGCAAGCTGCAGTGCTGGCTGCAGCAGCGATCTGTGTGATCACCAGCAATTGCAAGCAACTCACATGACGCCCTCCACGTGTATGCCACTCTTCAGAGTTTTTTCAAGGGCAAGGACCCAGGTCAAGGACACTTCTAGCCACAGGGAAACTACCAGTAAACCATAAACCTGAACGTTCTGAGAAAAACGAAAAACAAGTGAAAATGCGGTGCGCGAGCGTGTGCAAGGGGGGGGGCAGGGGGGGGGGGGGGGTGCGCACCCGACTGCGATTTTCGCGACGTTGTCGTTGCGTACATAGTTCCAGAAGAATCGGATCTCCTCCTCTTTTGCACAGTCAGCAGGCGCGGCGGTGCGCAGCAGCCCGTCAGCGCGCTGCGGTGGATTCCTCACAGGAGGTAGCGCCGGAATCTCGGTTTCGGGTACCAGTTCTGGGTCCCAAATGACAAAATATTCGTCGCCATCAAGGTCACCTCCATCCATCTCGCACTGAATTGGCCGCCGGCCGTGGCGGGGGAACACAAGCACGTTGGTCAAGGACGTTACAGATTCAGGGAGCTCCTGAGGGTCTGCCGCATGCATGGTGCGGATGTGTGCCGGGTCCATGTGCGGCGCGCGGCCCACAATGACGCGCGTGCCCTTAGGTAAGGGGCTGGGATCTGTGGTGGGGGTGGGGGGGGGTTGCTGGGGGGCTTCTGCGGGGTCTGGGTGCCAATCGGAAAGTCTCATGAATGACGCCCAAAACGTTCCGGCCTTGAGCGTTCCGGTTTCGTCAATCACCCCCATCAGTTTCACGCCTGCGCGGATGGGGATGCGGCACTTGTCCTGCATGGCATTCATGCATGCTGTTACTATGGTACTTCACTGCAATGCACCTCCAAAGGAGTCAAAGAGAACATTCTTTTCTCTCTTCTCTCTTCCCAAACCCCCCCGCCCCCCCCCCCCCCCGCCCGCATCCCTTCTGAAAATAGGAAAGGTACTCAACATATTTTAGGCCGGGGGGGTGCTGATGTAATCAAGGTCACTGACCACTGAGACATGTAGCGCTACATATCTCAGTGGTCAGCGACCTTGGTTTCAACAACAGGGGGTGGGGTGGACAGGAGAGCGCCGCTAGTTGCTTCTGACAATTTAGGGTGCTGCCTACTGACTGGGTTCTGGTAGGTAGCAGGCAGGGGGGGGAACTGTCAGTGGCTAGCAGGGGAAACAAGACATACAGCCGGGAGAGACAGTCTGAGCCCATCACATTCACAGACATGAAGTGAATGACGACGAACCCCGGCAGCCTGCTGACTAGGCGCTCTGCCAGCTCAGCACCACCAACCCACCCAAAACCAAAATTCAGCCTCCACTACCAGCGGCGGTTTCGTGCGCGCCCAAATTGAATCGAATTGAGCCCGCATTCGCGCTATCCATAGAAATTCACATTATTGGCAGCATGCATGCGCGCATGTGGCTCTGTGCGCCACATTAGCAGTAGCGCCTACGCCACTCAGGGAGGGCTCACCTGGATGTCTCTCATTGCAAACGCACGATATGCATTCATGAGCGACATGAGTAGCGGGTCCTTGGCGGGGGAGATGCCGCAGGCCAGCATGCATGTCGCGACACTGCCGGTGCCCATGCACACGTCACTGCTGTTGGAAAAGTCGGCACATCCCATGGCCTTCAACACCTGCATGGCATGCATGCACCCCTAACCCCTGTCCTGTGATATTGGCGTTTGTGATATTACATTTATCAACACATGCATAGACCCTTCTCCTATGTCCATGATGGCCACAACTGGAACCACCTCTGTTTCAGGTGTGTCGAAAGACTGAAGGTGGCTATGATTACAAACGTTTCGTACAAGCCGAAAAGGCAGCAAATTGGAAACGGGTCGATTAGCGAGGCGCAAATTCGAAAGAACCCCCTGCTTCACCCGATGGCCGAAAAATACACCCCCAATTCACCTCGTTTTACAAACTGGCGAGGTAGAAAACAGGCATGAACCCAAGTAGCCGAAAGCAACTAACACCCACCTCACCCGAAAGAAGCAACAGCACCACGACATGTTTCGGGTACTCGTTATAGTTGTACAAACAAACAAATCCACGTTTTCAAACGTTCGAACAAACAGAGTGCTTGAGCCCTGTTGCCAGGCAGACTCAAGCACATGCGCTGCGCTGCGCTGTGCTGTGACGGGACACAAGAACAGGTTGTGAAAGTTGCAGACGTACATCCATCACATGGCACAGCAGGACGGGACACAAGAAAAGGCCTTTAAAGGAAACATGTTGTGATGCATGCAGCACCTTCATTGCAATGGCGCCGCCCTCCCGCAGTCGCTTCAGGTCTTGCACAAAGTCCTGGTACTTGCGCCACATGACGTCTGCGCGGATGTCCCTGGAGAGCAGCGCCAGCATGAGAACCCTATTAAGGATGCACACGCGCGCGCGCGCCACCGCGCACACCTCCAAGGTCACCACCGCGTCATGCACCGCAAACTTGTCCGTCGACGGTCGCGTGGCTACCAGTGCGTCTTGCGGCATCCCCCTGCATGTGCGCATGGCGAGCCTGGATGCAGTCGCCTTGCAGGCAGGGGTTGGCACGCGGGGGGGGGGGGGGGGCTGTACTGTGCATGAGGGGGGGTGCCTAGATGAGTGAGCGGGGAGTGGTGTGCATATGCCATGGGCTGGGCAATGGCATAGGTACAACATCAGCCGCCTGAAGAAAATACACATGAACATGAGTATGGATGCATGTTTCCAGCAGCAAAGCAACCGCTTATATGATGCAGAGCCAAGCTGCCACAGCACACAGGGCAGGTTCACAGTGCCTTCTGGTGGGGCTGGAGGAGGGGGGGGGGGGGCTCACTGGACGTCGCAGGGGCGCCAGCGCGCCAAAACCCCCTTCGAGCCCCCCATGCGGAACTGGATGGCACATATGTTTTTGTCCACAAGCTGCCTGCCCGTCTGCATCTGCACATGCTTGAGGGTGTCTTCAAGGGCCTCAGGTGTGATGGCGCCGACGCCGTCAGTGTGCAGTTCGCGCGACGCCGCCCTCCAGTCCTCCACCTGCGCCACCTGCAGCCACAGCTGCAGCTCCCGGACTCATGCAAAAGCGCAAACAAAACTTTTCGGGTATTCAAAATCTTCCTCAGACCTGTTGTTCAGCTACACTCCCGTAAGACACCCTGCGATGCCGCTGCAGTGCGCTCTGTCACAGATTTGGTGATGTCATTGCCGCTGCGCACTGCGCCTGTGGCCACTGTTACTGCACCTGTGGCCACTGCCACTGCTACAGCAGCTCCTGCAGTGCACTTGCATGCACACGGCTATTCATGTATGCATGCATGGCAATGGGGGGCGGGCGCACTCGTGTCACCGGAATGTCGAGGGTCTGGACGGTGGCGGAGAGGCACTGCCCAAAGCGCGCGGCACGCAGCGAGGGGGTGGGGATGCTGCTGAGCGCGCCCGCCTCCGCGAGGATCTGAGCGGCGGTGGGCGCGCCATCCCGCTCCCTGCCATCCTCACAGTACAGCCAGCAGGAGTGCTCACGCAGCTGCGACGAGCTGTACCCCAGAAACTTGAACCTGCGCAGCACAGGCGCAGTGGCCACAGGCGCAGTAGCAGTGGCAGTGACCACAGGTGCAAAAGTAATGGCTACAGGCGCAGTAGCAGTGGCAGTGACCACAGGCACAGTAGCAGCGGCAGCAGCAGGCAGCGGAGTGGCTTTGTGGTGATGTTGCAGCGATAAGCGGAGGCCTCGCAATGTGTTCATAAACAAAAGAACAAACCTGTTGTTAAACAGAAGAGAGCAGAGCAAGGCCCCGCTGAAAAAGCTTGCGCGGAGCAGGCCACACGCCACCACAGCCACAACAAGCGCAGTGGCGCAGCACACGCTGAAATAGATGCTTTTGCATAGATGCTTATAAGCTGTGCAGCTCGACAATACTCAAAAAACGTACGCGCAGCGTCATGTATTGCTTTTGGGCGCCGTGGAGAGGGGGGGCACACCTGCGGTTGCATAGCAGTAGCCCTTCATGCATGACTCCTTTGAACAAGGCCTCCACCTCAGGGCTGAGATCCAGGTGGCCGAGCCTGCCCATGTCGTTGTGCGCGAAGCTCGCACGCACAAACCGCGTCGCGAAGTTCCCGTACCTGCACCGTATGCATACATGCATGTGATCATTCACATCAGCTGATGTCAGTTCTGAATGGACATCTAAACTAGTCCCAATTCAGCCAAAAGCACACCATCACCTGGCCGCAGCTGTGCCATAATAATCACCCCTCAGGCACACATGCACCACATGCACACGATAACAGCTGATCCCTAACAGCACACCGCAATTGTATGCATGTGATGCATTCATGTGGTC
Organism: Ulvella scutata; assembly: GCA_032359135.1. Lineage (NCBI taxonomy): Eukaryota > Viridiplantae > Chlorophyta > Ulvophyceae > Ulvales > Ulvellaceae > Ulvella > Ulvella scutata. The sequence continues at coordinate 26,537 of JAUMHD010025840.1, read as the reverse complement.
TTCAGCAGCCCACATGAATGCATCACATGCATACACTCGCTGTATCAAACTATATGGCAATGCATGCGCGAAGCGCCGCGCGTCAACCGCATCACGACGTACAACTCAGTGAGTCCGCACCGCCGCAGAATCCGATTCGACTCCCCCGCAAACTCCAACACAGCAGGGTACAGCACCGTGCGCAGCACCGTGACCACAACCCTGCGCACGGCCACCATCTCTAGCCCCCCTGCCTGCCTCCCCTGCTTCCCCCCGACCCCCACCAGCGCCTGCCTGTCAAACTCCTCCTCAGCATCCGCAAAGTACGAGCACGCGCCGCTGCGGCTGGCGCTCATGCTTGCGTCACTGCGCATGCATGCATTCCATGTATTACCGTCACCATCCGCAGTACCTGCAGTACCGGAGCCACCACAGCAACCTGCGAGATCCACAACAGATGTACCCAAAGACACCGGTGCCGTCTCGCAGACACTGGAAAGATGCAGGCTGGGTGCCTGAGGTATGTCGTCAGCCTGTGAAGGGGCATCCTCGGCGAAGCATGTGGTGGCTACCAGCGGCACGTGCTCCAATTCGACCGCCGCAGATGCATGCGTGGTGAGGCAGCGTGTGGCCGGCTGCTGCGGCTTGCGGCTGCACTCAGCATGCAGCGCTGCTACCTGCATGCATGTGAGCAACTGCGTCATGTTGCACAATGGGGGGCTTGTTACAGTTGCCAGCAGGGGGTTGCAACTGGCGCGGCATGCATCATGCGGCGCATCAGGTCTGTCGGTATAGCCGCATGGCATGCATCATGCGGCACAGTGGGCCTTCCACGGCACATAGCCTGGCATAACCTGCATTGCATGCATCTTGCGGTGCCGCAAGCTTGCAGTCAATCTTGTCCAAAATTTGCAGAGCAAGGCCCACCAACCTCAGTACAGCAACCTCCGCACCGCACCTGCCACCCAGCCATGGTGCCTAAGCCAGCGATGCATAGCACCGATACCAGCAATGCATGATGCCAGGGATGCATGATGCCAGCAATATATGATACCAGCAATACATGATGCCAGGGATGCCAACAATACATGATGCCAACAATACATGATGCCAGCAATAGATGATGCCAGGCCATCAAAAGGAATACATGATGCCAGCGATACATGATGCCAGCGATGCATGCACACTCATGCAGGCGGGCGCACCTTCTTCAGAGCTTCAGTGCCATCGTTGCAGTTGTCTGCAAACGGAAGGTCCTCACACAGAGCATCCAGCTCCGCGGCAAAGCTGCGGATGTGGTGCCCGCGCCAGAGGTCCACCAGCTTGCTCATCAGCTCCCACACATCTGTGCTGCGCAGGTTCCCGTGGCACAGCAGCACCTCCAGCGCATACAACACACAAAACTCCTCATCCTCCGCCTCCTGCAACATCTCTTCTGTCAGCGGGGACAGCTGAGTGAGCGTTGCTGGTGCATGCATCTGGTGAGGATCCTGAGTGCCCAGCGTTTCGGCTTCTGTGGCTGAGGGGTCCCTTTTGACGCACTCCCCGATGGGTTGAGCGGATGAGGAGCCTGCGCATGCATGCTGTGGCGTAGTTGCACTTGCCGATGCAAGCGCATCTGCCGCTGCAAGCGCACTTGCTGCAGCATTCGCGGCAGCATTCGCCACTGCATTCGCCACTGCATTCGCGGCAGCATTTACCGCAGCACTTATACCGCTGCTGCCCGAGAACTGAAGCGTGCTGCTGGTGCAGTACGGTGACCGGGGGGGCAAACGATGCGTGCACGCCTTTGGGTGGTGGCAGCTGCGAACGTACGGTGCTGCGAGCACCATCTCAGCTTCATGGATCGTGAGCAGGAACCCGTACAACAGGTCTGCGGCCTGCATGAACAGGGTGTCGCTCTCAAAGCGCAGGCAGAAGAACGCTGTAGGGCAGCCCAGCGCGCAGCAAGTTCGCGCTGTGGGGTCGCAGGCGGTCATGAACCCTGTGCGGTGCGCCCTCGAATTGGTTGGTGGTCGCAGGCCTGGAGCAACGTTAACCTGACGTTTGCATTTGACGTAATGCGGCGAGCTGCGTAGCCTTAAACCAAACATCGTCTCGCAGCGGGATCGGTATGCGCTGCAACTGACTGGCTCGCGCTGGCGTAGCACTGTGATGTGTTTGATCATCCGGAGAGGGATGTAGACGCGCGCTTGCTCTTCCCATTGGGGTTGCTCCTGATGCATTGGGTCAGGTGTAGGAGGGTCTGCACGCCTGTAGCCACGGGACTTTTGGTTGCGCCTGTAGCCACCGCGACCACCTTTTCGTTCGGTTGCCCTGTTGCCGAGATTCAAGACGATGCTGCGCCGATCATAGTCCAGCATGGCCTGCATGTGCAAGTGGCTACAGGTGCAACCAGCTGCAGCAGCCTTTGTTGCATGCATGTATCACCCGAGGTATCCTCCTCAGGTCCTTCTGTAGCACTTCAATGCTACAGAACGACCCATGTGTGGGTTACAGAGCAATATAAGAAACCCAAGCACGTATGCATGACATGCATGCAAGTAGTGATGTGTTACACAACAGCGCGCATGCGTGAATCATAACAAAAGCAGCACCTCCTGCACCGGGGAGCCCCACAGCCTACGGAAGGGGAAGCGCTGCTCATTGTGGCCTTCCCTGTTGGTGGCGGTGATCTGTTCGGTGGGGTCGATGTCCAGGACTTCAAACTCTCCCACGCCCAGAGCATGTGTCTCCTTCTTCATCATGGACTCTCTCAGATGCTTCTTTCTGTGGCTCATGCTCACCTGCAGTGATGGTGCTGTCGTGCCATTCGTGTGCAGTTGTGGATATTTTGTCTCAATTGCTTTTTGATGTTTGGGTTCATGCCTATTCACTACCTTTCCTGTTTGTAACCGCATGTTCTTTCTGAGTTTTCGGGTTCCTTCTTGCCCTTTGTCTGCCGTTCAGCTTGTAATGCACGGCCTTGCGCACAGTGTTGTGCGTGCTGTCATCGAAAGATAGATACTTCAACGACTGTGTCATTAGAAAAGACTTAATAAATTGAATTACTCAGGGACTACACCATACTCGGTTGAGCTAATGCCTCGGCGCCGCAGGAGAGAAAGACATTTGTATGGAAGGGGAAACCGCCCGAAACCTTTCACGAGCTCGGCTGAGATGCTTGAGGAAAAGACGGGAGATAGCTGCACTCTGGTCGGACCGGGATCCGAACCTGTTACAATTCTGGGCGAATCTACTATATCAGTGACAGCATCACTTCTAGCCGTAAAACACGACCGTTGTTCCTGGGCCGGGTGCTTTTGGTGTTAGCACAGGAAGGTTTTTTTTTTCCTTTTCCTTTTTCTGACAGGACCTTTGTGTAAAAAGATTCACGCAAGCAGACCTGGGAAGGTCATAGAGTGGTGAAACCCAAGCCTTGGAACACAAGGGCAGTGACAGATCAAAGTTGGCGCAGAAGCATTGGTCTGAGGTATTCCTGAGACAAAATAAGCGCATAGCAACTACAAGTGAGGTGGCTACAAGCTCCACTCAAAACGCATGGGTAAATCACACATGAATTGCTCTCATATCACACCATGTTGAGTTTTCCCAGGTTGGGAACATTGCTCCAATCGCCTACTTACGCCATGCTCGTATCTTTGAGGTTCGGAGGTTGACAAACAGTTCTACTGGGGTTTTCCACTGATTTCATGCACGGATTGGGGTTCCCCCATGCGCAATTGGGGTTCCAACCTAGCGAGCACAAACAGTTATGGTGTGGTGCATGCCTTTGCTTGGTACACTCCTGGGTCATGAGAAGTCTGCATGAAGAAATGAGCCACCCCCTCGTCTTCCACCGTGAAGTAAACTGGATTAATTTGTCCTGAGTTTGCTCGAGATATCTCCAGAGCTGTTCGAGGCTGGGACCATTCCACAGACCTGCGCAGCAAGGCATCGTTGTACACATACTTCGGCTCCTGAGGGGCTCACTAATGCGAGACGGGTGTCAATACGGTTCGTTTGAATGCTCTGCAGTGCTGTGACTGTGCAAACGCCTGGGAGACAAGCGACCCGCACCTCACTGCCTCCACTCCGGTACTGTCTTTCCAGACTCTAGGGCGCACAGACTGCAGAATCCCATGAAATTTGCTGGTGGGTTTCTTTGCAGAATTATAAAGCTGCACAAGACTCAGTTTAAGTTGTTTAAGGCTGTCAATTACTTCTACTTGTGTTGTAAAAATCCTATCCTGCACTGCAGGCAGTAGCGCCGATGGACTGATGTTCGTGAGCTGTATCTCCACAAGTTGAGACACCCATTGTACGTCTCCATGGGTTTCTATAGCTTCTTCCAGCGCGACGACGTGTTGCTCACCCGCCTCATCTGCTTGCAGCTTGTCTAGCGACTGTTCAGCGCGCTCACGCAAGCTGAGGGCACTCAGGCGCTGTTTGAGAAGCCTCTTGTTCCTGTAAAGGCCTGCTTCTGTTCATACGCGAAAACTGTCGTCCCCGTCACTGCTTGATTCTGCTCAGCTGCGCAGTATCTGCCTGGGCAACTGTGCGCGGGGAATAATTAGGCAGCTCAAGCATCATTTGAACTGATGCTTTTTATGCTTTCACGAGACGTTGCTACACTGAATGGGGTAACAGTCGTGCAGCGAAACCTGGGCAGCGCACCGAGCCCTCTGTGCCTTCCTTGAGCCATCCATTAGTTGTCAGGAGCACCCACACAGCTTTGCATCAACATATAAACGATCCATCAACGCATAACGGGCTTGACGTTCTAAGCTGCATCTGGCGTGCTGCTGGCGCCAGGTGTTGCTGCAGTATATATGGAGGCCCTCGACCGCTCAGAAGAGCGTACTCCCGGACGATTTTATGACAGTGCCTGAATATCACGTGTTGGGATCCTCTCAGGTTTTACACTTTCTTCGGGGATGCTCCGAAATCTGCAACAGGTCTGCACATGCACAGTCGAGGATTCCTTACAACTCAGACCTGCGCACGCACAGGTTCTCTCTTGCCGCCGCGCCTAACACCATGTATTATCACATGTCAGTGCTGACAATGTTAGGCTGTCTCCTCTCTGCCACATGCCGTCCTAAAAGCATGACGTGGACAGAAGAATGAAAACCCGCAAACGTCGCAGCAGTATGTGCAATGCAGGGCTAACAATGTGCGTCGTCGTTTTCTTGCAAACTTCCTTGACCACCTCAGACATGTGTACACATTGCACTCACACCCTGTGCCTGAACAGTGCCCAGGTTACCATGACGTCCATTCAGCGAGCTCACGAAACCAACACATCACAGCACTCGGTGGCAAGCACAACCCCTAGGATGATCTAGACCGCAACCATCAACTCATGGGCGCCAGCATCAGCTCCACCCTCGAGTAGAGTGCAATGTCTTCTCTTGCAAGCCTCCTATCGTTTGATACTCTGGTGAGGCCTTGCTGGGGCATTTGAAAAACAGCTGTGGAGACCAGCTTTCATACACAGTTAGGATACACTTCTAAAAGTACCACCAAACATGCCCACAAATCACTACCCAGAGAATCCGAGCATCGATCCAGCGCCGTGTTGCTTGATCATGTACTCATCAGACAGTCTCAAGCTGTTGACCATCTCCTGCTCGTACACGAGCCTATCACCCTCCTCCATGAGCGTGTCTAAAGTTAGGTTCAATGGCTCGAACTGTGGCAGCTTGTCCTTTTTGAGGAGGCGCTGGGACACCTTTTTCAGGTTGCCATCCCTGGAAATGTCCTCCGATACCACCTCCCTCTTGATCCAGTCCCTGCAAGCCAGTAGACGAGGGTGCGTGCCTGTGTCATTCAAGTTGTTGCACTAAGTTCTGCTATGTTTACGTTGGTTTGGGATGGAGAGTGCGAGACGTATAGGGGCACGCTGCGTGAGAGAGTGGGAAATCATACAGGGTAAACTTCACCTCCTCCAGCTGCTATGCTCTGATTTAAGATTTCAGCACAAGAACTAGCTGGAGACATCTTGCAGCTTCAGGAAATATGCTGCAGTAGTACAGTGATACACTTACCAACGCAGGCAGGCAAGCAGGGTGGGTGTGTGGGGAGCGTACATGATCTGCCCATCATAAGTTCCTGCCCGAATCGCCCCAAAAAAGTCCAATGTTTGGTTTCCAAACCGCTGAATCAGCTTAGCAATGTCATCGTAGGACAGGTGATCGTCCTTGTACCTGTGGGCGCTGCAGGGGTTCACTGCCTCTCTATGTGCTGCTGGAGTGCACACAGTCCAGCTTCTTGCAAGAGCATGGCAGCAGCAGCCACGCACATGTGCAGATCATCAACACGTTCTACTGCCCATGGGTTCAGCAAGGAGCATGATCAGTGAACACGAGCACACAGCATTGCAACCTGCTGCATTCATGCATCGAATGTAACACGGAATCCACGCGGTGCTCTTAGCAGCAGCCGCATGCCGTAGGGTTTGACCGAAACCTTTCATAAAACAATCTATGCACTTAAAGAGGCCCTGGGGGCCAACCAAGTGATGCATTGGAAGCAGTGACAAAGAGACATGCGTTTGGGGAGGAGGAGGTATGCGTTTAGGGGTGGGGAGCGCACATCTGGTACACGATCGCAGTCTTCTCCTCTGCAGTGGGAACCCAGTAGTCTGCACGTACGCATGCAAGTCTACATTACACATGTAATCACATGGTCTAGACGTACATGCAAGTCTGTACCAACCGAAATGCGTCTCTCTTTACTGCAAGACCACACACCTGGAATTGACATCCTCACTAGGGCGGCAGGAAGTGGGGCCGGTCGGGGTACTATCTATTACGGAACAATGACTTGTTGTCTACAAGAGGTTTAGTTGGTTCTGGCTGTTTGATATCTGTCATATTTACTGCCTTTCCAGTTTGTAACTAGACAGCAACTTGTATTCAACAACAGGCGTGGTCGCATGCATGTTGCAGTGGGAGAGACTCACGGCATGAAACTGACATCAGCTGAGGCTCTCTGTCAGGAACAGAACCACAGCACCCCAAATGCATTGCCAGCCCACGCATTGGAAGTCAGTGACAGGGGTCAGGGGGTTCAGGAACTCAGGCAGACAAAGGTCTTTTGAAGGGCTCCTGGTCATGCAGGGGTCAAGGGACAGTGGCAGTGGCACAGTGCGCACATTTGTCCATGCGGCCGTCCCGCACAAGAGGTGCGTACAGAGTCGAGAAGTCGTTGCCTGTCACAAAGACGGGGATGCGGATGTTCATGCGCTCCGGCCTCCACACCTCCCCGATGCTGACGTGGTTGGGGTGGTCGCACATGTTCATGAGCGTGCTCACCACGATCTGGTTGTTCACCGTGCACTGCACGCCCTGCAGCACAGAGCAGCAGCCCACCTGAGTGACCCACCTAACCTGACACAGAGCTATGTGAGTGTGTGCTTGGCGCTGAGCTTGGGGACATATACTTTTGTGACATTTCAGCTTGGGATGCTTTTTATTTGAATGCAGAGCTTCGGGGCTGCTCTGGCTGCAAGTGAACGCCCCTTGAAGGAACCAGGAACGAGGCTATCCGGACTTCTAACTGCCGTTTGGTGTCAGACTTATCCCGTGGTTCGCATGGAACATGCTGTTAAATCAGGCAGCAGGTTGGAGATAGGGAGTGCTGCTGGAAACGCATGACACTGGGTGCACTGGCATGGGTGCTGGGAGCTGCGCTGATGGCAATGCATAAAATATGGACATTGCCGCTCACCTTGCCATTCAGAAGCATGCGACGGAACCAAAACGTACTTGTCTGAGTCACAAACCAAAGTTCTGTTTCAAGGTTCTGCGAGGTCGAGCTAAGTTGGCATGCGATGATTTGCTGGTACATGAGCCATGCTATGGAGTTATGCCTGTAACTTTACACACTGTGTCAAGTTGCGCTGTGTTTCACCATCCAAGTTTTTCCTACATAGTATAGACAACACACATCACAGATGGCCCGGTTTTGTGCTTCAGCATACAGAGCAGCCCAAAAGTACGGGCCATAATATTCGGTTCAAATGCAAAAAACCTGCATCGAGAAGGCAGTGACGATGCTCGCCCTGCGTCAAACCTGAGGTAACACAAGGTGACGCCACAGCCACTCTCTGCATCCATGGCTTGCCAACCCCAGGGATTAAAGCTTAAGAATGAAGTTGTTTATCATCAAGCGTTTATCAAACGTTCATGATCAACCGTTTATCATCAAGCATTGTCATCAAACGTTAGTGATGTCTCCAGCACATACCTCAAACCTACCGAGGCCAGCATCAATGTCGTTGACCAGGAGGGCGGACATGATGCCCCTCACCTTGGACATATCTGCAGCTTTTCGGTACCGGCTGCGGATGAGCTGCCCGGGCCTGCCAGCAGTCTCGCTCTCCAGCTCCCCTGTACCACTAAATCCATAAAAGCAACCCTGCACGCCGTATGCCACGAAACCAGGACATGCGCAGTAGCAGCAGCCACGAAACAGCAACAATGTTCACCATTGCCCCTGAATTTGTCAGGGTCCACCCCTGATAAGTACTCCCGAATGTTCAAGATTGTTCTATCTAACTGAGCGGTACTGGTGATCAATAAACAGCAGCAGCAACAAGAACAGCAAACAGCCTGTTGGAAACTCATGTAGTGAGCAGCACACCAGATGACATCACGACTGCTTCCATCTTCATCTCCTTGAACGCGAGCTCTATCTGAAACGTCTTGCCTGTTCCCTTTGGACCTGAACTCATTAATTTGCATTCTACAGTTGTTGTACATGCACAGAATACAAGATTCTCACATGGAGGCTCAGCCTGCTGCACTAATCCCTTCACACACCATGGATAGTTCTCCTTGCACCACAACTAGCTCAATAACCAAAGGTTCTCTTGCCTAATTACTGCCTTTTCAGCTTGAAACGCGTTCTCTGGCTCAGTATCCGCATGTTTACATATAGTACGGTGCCTCAGACATATTGACAGGCTCTTAAAAGCTGACAACGTAGTGAACATGCAGGAATTCGAATAGCTAGAAACTGCATACACAGAAAACCACCACTCAACGATTGATAGGCAGTATTTCGTGGATGACGGTCCACACAGAGTACCCCAGCACAGTGCACGCACCCCATACTCCTAGAATTAGAGGAACCTTGATGCTACGCAGGTGGTCTGCGAGGTAGTTCTTTGCTGTGTGCATGGCAACTCGCATCAGGAATCGAGGGGCCACGTAGTAGTCCCCCACGATGTTATTGTACGTTCTGAACTCATCATGCCTCAAGCTACCGTCTGATATGTCTGCTTTTGTGCCTAGGAAGCCTCCTGTGAAGAGAGAGTCAAGATGGGTGGAGGTCTGGCCTGCATGTGAACAAAGTGTGAGTTTTATGGGTGCATTTCTGTGGCCAGCTCTTGAGCACGGGATTCTTTTTCCAATCTTGCCTATGATGCCGTTCCTTGAGGGCCAAGATGGTGGAACTCATAAGAACGCCATGGAACCATATTCTTATGGTGTCAGCAAGAGGCGTGATAGAATACATGATTCCCAGCTTGTGGAGTTTGGTGTAAATAGCAGATGAAAACAGAAGGTTGGTGCAAATCCAGGCAGCATGTCGTTCAGCTCCATGGAACGGGAGGGGAAAAGCCGCACTTCGCAGAAGCTGATGTACTTAAGGGGCTCTTGGCATGCAGCAGCTATGGAGCACATGAATACATACAAGGATAAACTCACAACGGTTGTCAATGACCTGTGTGCGTGACGGACGCTTCAGGTGCCTACTTCCTGGTGCATTGACGGAGGTTCTGTTGTGAGATGTCATGGAAGTTGCGAAACCAGGCGCTTGCTGGAAGGCTGATGGATTGGTTTTCGAATGTTTGCCAAATGCATTGTGAAATAATGATATCATGCTGTGTATCATGCTAACGACGAAGAGACTGAACGAATCTCAACCGGCCCTGTGTGCACATTTTTCCACACCAGGTTACAGGAAGAATATGAGCTTGGACGCACCATGGTCAACATTTATATTGTAATTTTGTGCTTGTCCTAGATTTCGTAGTCTATCAACCTGCTGCCCTTCTCCATCCGATGTTTTTTCTGACCACCCACTGGGTACTCTAGCCTGCTGGGCACGAGCCAACACACAGCGGTAATCCTGCCGACGGCAAGAGTAGATACATGAGCGAGCTGGAGCTGTGTGGGGGTGACTAAGCTTGGGTGGTAGCATGTCCAAGGTGACTTGGTGTTTCTGCAAGCCCGTGCAGGCTGCCGGTGCAGGCTGCCGGTGCAGGCTGTCAACTCTGGAAGCAGAAACCAGGAAAGAAGCCTGGAAAGTCGTGAGCTATGTCAACATGAACTCGAAAACTGAGAGATGTTGAGCTCGCGTGTCACACACGCGCTTGGACGCTGCAAGAGGAACAAGGGCTCTGGCAGTATCACTGAGTTCGCAACCGCCTTACTTCCAGCCTGCTCTGTTGGAGCTCTTGGACACAAAGCCAGCACTTTAGGGACCTTGCGTGCATCATTTTCCTCAAGCAGTATCTAGAGATGTCTTCCCAAACACAACAAGGAACCAGGAATTCTTCTGAAGCGGCCACGTGCCGCGACGAGCAGCTCGGCATCAAGAAGGTTCTATTGCTTCAAGGAACATTCTCCCCAATGACCAACCTGTCCCCCGCCGAAGCTTGGTATAAATAAGCGTGCATCTGCATACAGCATCACAAGAGGACTTGACTGAATCTGAAGTTTTCCTCGACATCGATCGAACCCGTTCATTTTCTGTTCGTCTCGGAGTACTTTGCCAACATACGAACATGCAAATTTCTGTACCTCTCGCAGGTCGTACCGCAAAGGTTCAGCATGTAGTGCCTCTGAAGGGTCCTGCACTGCCCAAGCTGCGCCATGGCAAGGCATTCCGTCGCCTGATTCTTGCTCAGGCCCCAACTGCCGCTCTGGCTAGCGACCAAGTAGATACTGCCCCAGAAACTATGTGGTCTCGCACCTTAGAGTTTATGAAGGACAAGGCTCCCAAGTTGATGGCTGCGTTGATGCTTGCGGCTGTGTTGGTGCGTATACGTGATCCCGATTGTTCTTCCAGGCTCGACGCCATTTTCGTGGCATGGTACAGTATTCCGAAGGAGAGAGACGCTATGTTTAGCCACTAGTGCATTACCAAGGCATGTCACATTTGACTTGCTGTTCATGAAAGCGACAGCAAGTAGCACTACATAGGTGTCGTCTGGGTGTGCTGAACACAGATCAGGTTTTGCAGGTGTTTTCAACGCCTGGAGCATCCGAAGCAGCTAGAAGTGGCGGGCGCATGGGCGGATCTGGTTTCTCTGCAGGGTACGTTGCCTTTCCGCCACGGGAATTCTACCACTCTGTGTGTGATTCGATGGCCACGACTGACAGCCCGTTGATCACTACACCATGCTATTGCCTTGCCTATGCAACGAAACATGTATAATGATAGCTTGCAGCGTAGTGTAGCTGCTTGTCCTTACCACCTACAAGGGATGCTGGAAGCAAGGTACCAGTATCTGCTTCTGCTGTGTTCACGTCGCTTTTAGCTACCCACTGTCACGTTTGGTTTTGAATTAGCTCATATTGCCGCATCTTTTCTGTATCTTCAATTCCACTTCGTTGCTGTGCAGTCGCTCATTCAGCAGTGGGGGCATGGGGGGTGGCTACGGGCGTTCCATGGGGAGCGGCATGGGAGGTTCCGTGGGGAGCGGCATGGGAGGTTCTACCTACCATGCGCCACGGACTGTGGTAGTGCCCCGCACTACAGTTGTACCATTGGGCATGTACTCTCCGGCACCTGTAATGGTGAATGGGTATGGTGGAGGTGGCGGAGGCATCTTCACCCTGCTCATCCTTGGAATCTTTGCTTTCGTTGCATATCAAGCCGTCACAGGAGGCTTTGGGGGGTGCGTTCCACCGGTTCATGGCCACTGCATCGTCCTGCGCCCGTGTCTAGCTTGGCTGTTGCTAGTCCTACAATGCCGAGTTCCAGCTCAAAATTTGCCTGACAACGCGATTCACAAGCTATCTAGTTATCATGCTGTCATGGTCCTGTGCCATGAACGTCAGCCTTGCCAAACTGGTCCAGTGTAGTGCTCTGCGAAAGGATGCCTGAACATCCGTGCCTGTGCTGTGATGGCTGCCACCATCCTGATCGCCACCACAATCTACAAGAGCCACGACCATGTGTGATGACTTGACAACGTAGTGGCAATCCCCTCGGCTTTTTTTTCAGCTCATGGCAAGCCTGGACGCAATTTTTCAACTGACACGTAGTTTTGCTTGGTACTGCCAAGCACAAAGTGATCCTGAAGGTAACGTTGCCTCTCCTTCCAGAACTCTTTAGCATGATGGTGCAGGGACGACTACGAGGAGCTCGACGACCCTGACAATGCCCCTATGTCCGTAGTCAAGCTGCAAGTGGGGCTCCTGGGCACTGCCCGCGAGCTGCAGCGCGATTTGAACCGCATGGGCAACTCTGTGGACACCTCAAGTCCTGGTGGCCTGCACTATCTGCTGCAGGAGACCGTCCTTGCCCTGCGCCGCAACCCTCAGTACGCAATGTATGGTATGCACTCCTATTCTCACACCAGATCGCGAATGTGCTGTTGTTACTTGCTAAGCCAAACCTGAATGATCCATGCGCATGATAGAGACTGTCCAACCCAGTGCAAGGCACCACTGACCTCATACACAGCTCGCTCCTAACGATTTGAAACGAGTTACTATACAAGGGTTCATGTGTCAGCAGGCTCCTTCCTGCACCTTGAGCCTGTGGAAGGTGTCCGGAGGTTGCTGTGTTGTTCATAGCACGCTGTTGTTTGTGGTTGACGATCGCCACTGTACCATTCTGTTCCAGGCTTGCTTCTTTGCACATCTGCTTGGTGGCAGCTGCATTCTACTGCTGTGCGCACATGTGCTCACTGTCGGCAGAACGGCATGCATGGTCTGTCCATAAGAACATAGATTTGCCAATACAGACTCACAGCGTACGTGCTGTGCTGTGAGTGTACTTAGCCTCGTACTGTCGACCTGTTTGGTGGAGCAGAGTGGGGTAGTCTGAGGGCGCAACGATGCGAAATTGCACACACTTGAGATTTGCTGAAGGAGCAGTTTGGTGTTCAGGGAAAGCAGAGCTCATGAAGACCCGTGGGTTGGATAATGCTGAGGCCAAGTTCAACCAATCATCGATGGAAGAGCGTGGAAAGTTCCAGAAAGAGACCCTCAGCAATGTTGGTGGCCGCACCACCAGGAGTGTCGCAAAGGTAGACGGGGATGGCATGAGTGAGATGATTGTTGTCACCATTATTGCAGCTGTGGATGGCAAGCTGACCCCTGGAGACATGAACAGCCAAGAAGATCTTAAGAGCAATTTGGACTTGCTGGGGTCTGTGCCTCAAGACAGGTTACTGGCTCTCGAAGTGCTCTGGACTCCACAAGATGAGAACGACTACTTCACCAAGCAGGAGCTCGTCACGGATTACCCAACTCTCAACATGTTATAGTGGGTGTGTAACTATACAGCGGTCAATGCAGGTCGTTTCGCTTCCGTGTGCCATGCCCAGTGCCCTCGGGACTCCAAGGCGAACTGTTGCGGGCTGCTTGATACGAGGTGGTGTACGGCAAGACTTGCATTGAAGGTGTTTCTGGGATATGCGCAGGCCTTAGGTGAAGTAGAATATGTTGTAAGCATGCAGGCAGTACAAACTGTGTAACGGACTCGAATTAAGGTGGTGCTGATTGACTGTGTTGTCTCGTTCTTGGTGAGGCAGCGCATCCTGACAGCCACACTTGGCAGTTGTGGTGTGGAGGCTGTCTCATCACACATCAGGCACATCTGCCTGTGTGGTTTCAGTTCCAGACGCTGATGGTGTCCACTTTCACTGAACACGTAGCTGTTGTCTCCCCATCAGATCAGGCAGTCAACCATGTTCGACCCAGGAAGCCCTGGTGCATCCATGTACACAAAACAAACATGCTGACATAATCACTGATGCAAGAACGCATCGTTTCTCTTGCGGGAAAACTTGGGAACTACCAGCAGTCCTGTATCACTGATACTGCTCAGATAGCCATTCCAGCAAGGTCTCTGGCAATGACCAGTGGGTATTCTGCATCCAGTAAGCTCTCCATCACAGCGAGTTGTGGTGTGCTTTGTGCCATGTAGCCTCAGGCGTGTAACATCCCTAACGATGTATATCACCGTTATAACTGGTACGAAACAGCCGCTGTTCGGTGAGCAACTCCTTGAGAGGCTTGAATTGATCAGTGTGATACTCCAGAAGTTGATGAGCAAGTCCGTGACCACGCTCATATAAGATCAGAACCAGTGTGGGCATGGTGGCAGCTGGCATCACTGGCTGACGTGAAACGGATGCCAAGCCCTGGTAGAGACGCCCTCTCCCTGTCGTGAAACGGATGCCAAGCATTTGTTGACGCTGCTGTATGTGAAAGCTACTGCGGGTTCCATGGCGTGCAAGCCGAGTATGACGTATGTATGGCATACCTGCTGAATCGGCTACACCTTCATGCAGCCGTGGCAAGCGAAACTACCAACATCCACATCCTTCTGCGCAGCTGAAGTTTATAACATTAAAAAACTTGCACTTCTACGATTGACTGCTTGTTGGTCAGTCTTTGCCCCAGTTTCGACTCCCCCGCCTCGGTGCTAGTCCCGGAACCCAAGTGTTTTGTTGCAATGAGGAGAGGCGGAGGAGCCGCCAATGCATCAATTTGTTTCCAGTCGATTTCGTGGCCGACGTACGGTAACGCTATTGCATAGATCCTCGCCAGCTTTCCGGACGTCACCGCTCGCAGCTGTTCAACACCCTCCGAATCTCTGGAACGACAGCTCGCCATCACTTCCGCAAAGGTATAGATTACAGCATAAGATGGCTCAGAGGTTCCAGAAAGCTAGACGTAGTCCAAATGGGGAAACTAGCGTCAGTCGCGTATATCGAGAGGCGAACACGAATGAGTCCAGTGAATACTGGGAATATGAAAACTTGGCAATATCCTGGGGGTGCGAATACTTTCAATCTGCGCCTGGCTGCAAATAGTGTAGCCTGACGAGCGTAGCTGCAGTGATCAGGGCGCCGGCACACCTCTTCTTGCAGCTGCGCAATACCTGCAGCTTCATGCAAACTAAGACATAGTCATGTCTTCTGTTTTGTGTACATAGCCTTGGTGTGAGTGCATGGTAGTTCTGGAGGCAGCGAACGAGCTCGTCAGTTGCTGGACTGAATTGAAGCCCTGCATCAACTATTTACGGCGATTACGCGGAGTTTTACAGAGCACTACTATATTAATATATATGCCGCTGCGCAGGACACAAGACAACTATGAGGTTATAAGAAAGGTCGGGCGGGGCAAATACAGTGAGGTGTTCGAGGGAATGAACACTTCCAGCAGCACGAAATGTGTAATCAAAATTCTGAAGCCAGTGAAGAACAAAAAGGTGTTCTTCTGCAACCCGCTGCAGGAAGTTGGGGTGTCACACATGCTGCATCAGATTCCATTGCACATCACTCTTTCACGCTGCAGATCAAGCGAGAGATCAAGATCCTTCAAAATCTCTTCGGCGGGCCTAACATCATTCAACTTCTAGACGTTGTTCGAGATCCTCAAAGTAAAACGCCGTCATTGATCTTTGAGCATGTGAACAACACCGACTTCAAGGTACGCTGCTGACCGTCCTCCCTGCCATCTGAAACGAATCATAGACGCCCAACATTCCTTTCATAACCTTCAGTTTTAATTTGAGTCATGGCCTGGATTTCTTTGCATGCCTGTAACCGCAAAACTGACTGGTTGTGCAACCCTCACCTCAATTCTGTCTGATGGTTTTACCTCAGATACTGTACTGTAGCGCACGATAAAGTTAATGTTGGCAATGTGAACTTCTGGTGCATGCCAAGGTTGCTTGCTGTTAGTCCAGATCAATCCCTACAGACCGCACTGTCCCGTCGCCTCGGAGGCGGCAACGTTAATTCCCGTGTTCAACATATTGTGTCGATCTGCCTGCAGCTGCGTCGTACTACTACTTGCCACCCTCTGCTACTTTGCGGTCGCCTCCTCGTGTTTTTCATGTCCCATTATCATGGGAGATAGTCCATCCCTTGCACATACTACAGTGACACCTTGAGCCGAAGTCTGAGAAACTTATGCAGGTTCTATACCCAACATTTGCAGACTATGATATCAGGTACTACATGTTCCAGCTTTTGCGTGCTTTGGATTACGCCCACAGCAAGGGTGTAATGCATCGAGATGTGAAGCCACACAACATCATGATTGACCACAAGAAGCGGCAACTGCGTCTGATAGACTGGGGACTCGCAGAATTCTACTTTCCAGAGCGCGAGTACAACACGCGGGTCGCTTCTCGATACTTCAAGGTGCTGTCAGCAATACATCACAGTCTGCTTGCAGCATAAGACCGCCTCACCCTTATCCTGCTGCAGACCTCATGTTTGCAGAGTATTCTTTGTGCCTGTGGTGTTTGAATACAGGATGTGTGTAATGGCGGCGCGGTGCTCCCCTTACACACATCACTCTCCAATGCGCAGGATGCCTATTACAAAGCAGGGCTCTTCCAACTCAGGGCCTTGGAATCTCGACACCAGTGCTGGGCGCTACAATGAAAATTTGGTTGCAGGGGCCGGAGCTGCTAGTGGATCTGCAAGACTACGATTACAGCCTGGACCTCTGGAGCCTGGGGTGCACTCTGGCCAGCATGATGTTCCGGAAGGAGCCTTTCTTCTATGGTGCCGATAACGCTGATCAGCTTGTGAAGATTGCACGAGTGCGAGGCCCTGCATACTACTTCTATGCCTTGTTTCCTCACCATGTGCAGCACCACAGGTGCAGTTACGCGTTTTGTTAGTTTTGCCTCCAAGTCATCTGTCACACACTGTGTTTAGCATGGTCACATATTTGTGAATGTTGGCAGCGTTCTAACACACGCAGTCGTACAGGTGCGTGTCCCTGCTCCAGGCTGGCCTGCGTAGTTCAGTAGGCTTTCATGACTTGCATTGCTGAACAAGGAAAGCCACACAGCTTTCAATCACACTCATCACATGCTCCTTGTGTGGGAATGAAGTGCTCTGTCTGCACTGCTGTCAAAGCAGCAGCGATGCTTTTCACTGTACCGAAGACGCCCAAACCCTTTGAGTCTATGTTGGTGATTCATACAGGTACTGGGAACAGACGAGCTGGGGAGGTACCTTGCAAAGTACGGTCTTAGCCTTGACACCGGCCTCACTGCACTCATCGGGGAGCACACAAAGAAAGCGTGGACCAAGTTTATCAACAGTGACAATGAGCACCTTGTCAGCGAGGAAGGCATCGATTTCCTGGACCGCATCCTGCGCTACGACCATGCAGAGCGCCTCACCTGTCGAGAGGCCATGGCTCACCACTACTTTGATCCTGTGCGCGACACAATCATGGCTGCTGCTCTCACAGAGGGTGCTGTAGACGCTCCTCACTTGTGAGCGAGCACCATTCCGATGGCTTGCCAGCTGAGTTTTTGTAGGAAGATTTGGGTTCTGCATTGTGCTGGTGGCTGCTTCCTGGTGCAAGATCAGATGCATGAGCTGGCTGCCCATCAAATGCATAGTTTGGTTCCCTTGATGCAGTTGGCATGGTCTTCATGCATACAGTTTGCAGCTGTGGTGAAGCTGTAAAGTGCACTGCTCCAGATGGTCACCCGCGGTTGCTTGACCCCCACCAATTTATGCTAGTGGATGTGCACCAGCCATTTACCTGGTAAATTTGACAGTGCAGAGGAATGCCTGCACCACGGGGCATCATTTGTTGGCACAACCGGCGACCTGTCCAGGGAGAAACTTGAATTTTAATACACGATGGATTGCTGTGCACGTGTGACAGTACCTTCCATCATCTGCAAGGGCACAGTGTGTTGTGTGAACATAGTGGAGAGGTTGTTGTCATGAAGGCTGCATGGAGCACGCTGAATGAGGTGCCGAGGGCATCTGCAGTGTTGCTGTGCACGTGAAGGAGAGAGCACCTGCAGTGGAGGTGCTGAGAGATGGGTATGTGCTAGAGTGTGCGAGCATGGTCTTCCAGGCGGATTCAGTCTTGCAGGCCAGGTATGTTGGTGCAAGAGATGAAGTAGTTCTTCGCTGGCATTGTGTAACGAGAAGCAACATGTGCAGGGCCTGTGTCTCATGGCACAGTTAGCAATTGTGTGGGTAGTGTATGGCTCATGTGGCTGTGAATTAGATTGCACCTGGAACTCAACTAGAGTATTGCGAGCTCTGTTGCACATGTGCGACTGCAGACATGCACAGTCTTGTTGATATCTGGCATGGGTAGCAGAAGCACGATCAGCCTGGTAGATTTTAGCAATTGTGACATGTATGGGGTGTTTCACATGTCCTCAGTGACTGTTGATCGCTGTAATGAAGTCATTGTACAACTAAAACGCTACGCTACAAGACTTCAGTTTCAGGCCTTCCTGTCTATGCCTGATGAATAAGAACAGATGGAATTTCTATGCCTCAGGGCATCATAGCATGCTGCGATGACAGATGCTTTTTAGTTCGGGGGTCCTGAACAGCAGGGCGTCAGGGTGACCCTTCGGAGCTTTGGCAGTATACAATATTCTTTGTCTGAATCTATTCTGTTCTTGTATCACCTCCAGTTACAATGCATAAAGACAATCAATACATGTAGCAAGAGAAATCGATTCCCCTCGAACGACTTCAATGGTAATTTGGCGATTCCATCATAAAATATGCACCGTCAATAAGCACTGCTTGTTAAGTACCAACGAGTGGGGTAGGAATCTATTTGCGATTATGTCAGTCTGTGGCATTCACAACAGGGCACACGGATGGTCACAGCTAAGCCATGGAATTGCAGAGATGACGGACAGTTAACTCATCAGACTGCGTCACTGCAAGGTAGAATTAAGTGGTTACATCGACAGGACGCAGGAGAAAGGTAGAGCCATGTTGTTCATCAACAGTGTTTGAGATGCTTCGAAATCCATGGAATCAGTTTCTGCATGCATGACATTGTTCAAAATCACAATTCAAACACGATGGATCTCCCTTGTCTTGCAGAATTCAACACGCACTTCCGTGCAGCATCGCCATATATATACCAATGCTCTTCGCTCTGATAACCACAATTGGTGTGCGCTGATTCCCGTAAACCTGTGTGGCAGCCCTGGTCGCTTGAAGTGCAATCGCATACCAGTCGGCACCCCTTTGCTTCAGTTCCTCGATTCAATCTATAACTGAGATGTTGTGCAAACGGTCGCAAGTGGGGCTTCTGCCTAATAGGTTGCGCATTCGGCTACAGGCGACCTCGAACAGAACAACTCCTGTGAAACCCAAAGATGCACTCGCACAACCGTCTGCATATGTCAGTATGGCGTACTACAGTCTAATGGGTGGCGAGGTAAGGCTCAGCCCTAAGGATTTCGTCCTGCAATGTTTGTCTGCTTGTGGTTGCCTGTTGCACCTGTTTCCAACTTGGGGGGCAAGCAGACAATTGATCACAGCTGCGGCACCAACAATGGTGTCAGCTCATATGTAGGGCCCTTATCCTCTCCAGGCCGATAGTGAAGGTTTTAAGGTCGCAGATGGCCAAGCGATGCCATTGCTGATGGCTTGTGCTTCTCTACCGCTTAGGGCCCTCATGGGCGCCATGGTTGCTGGGTACTCGCCATCTGTCACTGATCATGACGAATCATTGTACGCAAGTCAAACCGTGATGGACAAGTGCCTTCGAGAAGAGTCGTCAGTGTGATTCCACAATTCAGGGTCCAACCCTATTCGAGGCAGATCCAGCTTGTGCCTGCCGTAAATCAGATACAGCCATAAAGACACATTAATACTACTGTCACGAGAGCGAAATGCTGTACTAGAAGATATTTGCTGACCTGGACAATTTCAGCTTCTGAAGCACTCTCACGACAACTCAAGCCTCCTTTTTCAATCTTGTGAACCTGCTTGCAGCTCATCCACACATTCAAGCGACCTGTGAAGCCAATCATTATCTACGAGTACGATTCCTGTGCACAGTCCAAGAAGGTCCGTGAGATCGTGAACTACCTTGATTTGGACGTCTTGATCAAGCCATGTCCTCTGAACGGCCCAAACTTCCGTCAAGAGGTTTGGAAGAAAGGTGGAAAAGCCGAAGTTCCTTACATGGAGGACCCAAACACCGGAGAGGCAATGTATGAAGCTGATACGATCGTCCAGTATCTTGCAAACACCTATGGTGATGGCACATTGCCTCCCCCACTGCAGCTTGGTCCAATCACTGATGTCACTTGTGAGCTAGCTGGACTTGCTCGGTGCGGCCCCTTCGATTCTCAAAGTATGTGTTGCTGTGTTCATGCTGTGTCATCCAATCTGACATGATATTGCACTGGAACACATCTCCGATTTGAAATGCGCATACAAAAGGAACTGACCAACAAGGGATGTTACTGAGCCTCCGTGTAGGTTTGGCATGGGTACCACGTACAAGCCATCCAGGATGCCAGAGAAACCATTGATTCTGTGGGGATACGAAGCTGGCCCGTTTGTGAGGTTGGTCAGAGAGAGCATCACTGAGCTGGAGCTCCCTCACCTGCTCGTGACCACGGCACATGGATCACCAAAGCGGCAGGCCATGTTTGAGAAGTATGGTCACTTCCAGGTACCCCTTCTCGAGGTGCGTTCAGCCTATTGCCAGCACACTGTTGTCTGTGAACTCAGCTCAAGCAGAGCTGTGTCAATGAGGTACCCTCCGATAGCTTGATACCTTCCTCAGAGGCTTGAGGGGAAGCCATCACTGGAGGCCTGAGCCTGAAGCTATAGTTTCGAGGCGACTTGAGGTCCAAAACTGTTCTATTTTCAAGGTGCCCAAGTCTTAGTGGTTTCTCCCCCTGCAGGATCCGAACACAAAGGTGGCACTGTTCGAGAGTGATCAGATCATTCAGTACCTCGAGGACACGTACGGCGCAGTGGCAACTGTGAAAGCCAGAGTGCAGTACTCTGCTTGACACTCTGTGTAGCGGATATGGAACAGTTGGCACTTGGAACGTCAAGCAAGTTTGTGCTTCATACATTTACCACAAGCAGTGTGAGGGAGCGTGGCAAGGGCCGGGCACTGACCGTAGCATCAACTCTGGTAACTGTGCATGCAAGAAGCAAAACGAGTGCACGGCCAGCATTCACTTTGCATAGACCTTTGATCAGAGCTTTGGGCGGCACAGAAGAAGTTTATGTGTGTTGGTATTCACGTTTGGTCCGCAGAGAATTGGTTAGCTGAACAGAGTGGGCTGCAAAGACAAAGTTGGGCATGAATTGGGAGCAAGTCACGAGTTCTGTAACACTGCACAGGCCTTGGGCACAGGAAATTGGAGTACGCTTGACCTTCACTGGATTGCAAGCAGCATCCGTAAAGAGATGGGCAAATAAGAAGATGTGTACGGTCCTTCTTTGATTTGGTTCATAAACGCATTCCTTTCTCTGTCAAGTCGGACTCTGATGCGCACAGGAGTCAGGTCATTCGCAGGATGCCATGGACAAGTGTGCAAACGAAACCAACTTGCTCAGGCAGCAGAAACAAGTCAGGTATTCGAATGAAGGAACACCAGCCAACGACCAGTGCAGGGCGAGCTGGCAGCATGCAATGGAAACAATCAAATCACTTTTGGCATGTTGCAGGGCCATATGCTTATTGAATTATGACGTGCAGGATGTACATCCATGCCGTGTCAGCTGTTGTTCAGGACATACATCGCCCTGCTTGCATGCCTCTGTAGTCAGCTCATCTACTGGAAAGGGTTTCCGCCCTACAGAATACTTACTGCAGCCCTTGATTCTTGATGGAGAAGACAGCCGCTTCAGATTGCCATCCACAGCCACACTTGTATCAATTATCAGCATACCCGTACAACTCCCCCTCTGCAACATTCATATACACCTGCCACTCGTGCTTGCAAATGTCCTCCCTACACATCACCTGTCCAGCCAGCACATGCACTCAGGATCACAAGAATATGTCATGTTCATCAAGCGCTCTCATCCGCAAGACAATGACGACTGCCAACCTCCACGAAGTCTCACAACGTACGCCCGACAGTACTGCACCCACATGGTGTCTTTGTGCATGCTCGCCCCCCCAGCCTCTGCCACAAAGCCTGGGACCATGCCCCCTTGCATGCATGCAGCCACCCGATCTCTGCTCTGTGGCATACAACCCTATACACCCCATCAAACCAACCGTACTGGTGGCTCTTCCAAGCATGCCTTGCTCCCTTGAAATCCCTTCACTTGCATATGTGCTCTGGGGCCTGTTTAGCCGCTATTGCACCTACTCCCAATCCACAGCTTACTACCATCGTCGATTCCATGTTGCAGCAGAGTGTCATCGTCACCCAAAGTCTTCTTTTCCATCACTCTTTGTTGGTGTATGGGGATGCCTGTCCTCTCTTTGATGATCTGCTTGAGCCGCATGGTGGTCGCAGTGTTCTTTATTTCCACAATCAGGATCTTGTCGCTGTCTGTCTTCACCAGCACTTGAATCATCTGCATGGCGAGCTCAAACTCAACTTGCTCAGAAATGGGAGGATCTGTAGTTCAGTTTGACGCCATGACTTGCTACTTTCAGAAGAGTACACAGACGATACACAACTTCAGACAGCTTGTGTGACTTGGCAGATGGGAGAGAGAATGACGCTGTTTGCCTGAACACATTTTTGACATAGTATTAGGGTGGCACCTATGTGCAGGGATGCTGTGGGATTTCGAAAAAGGCCCCCTGATTGGGAACCATGCCACACATAGGCAGGGCTTCGGCCTCAGGCCCCCCAAAGTGGTGGGACATGGACATGCTGTTACGATTCTGGGCGAATCTAATATATCAGTGACATCATCACTCCTAGCGGTAGATTACGACCATCGTTCCTGGGTAGGGCGCTTTTGGTATTAGCACAGAACCTAACACATGCAAGCACGGCCAACACGTCCGTGTGGGGCAAATGGCCCTGCGCTCTTCACTGAATACTCTTCAGTGCATCGGGAGGATGACGAAGCATGCTGCTGCGCATGACAGGGGTCACTACAGCGGCGCGGAGGGGGGGGGGGGTATTGTTACGATGCTGAGAGAATGTACTGCATCAACTACATCATCGCTCCTAACGGTAGAATGCGCCCATCTATTCTGGGTCGGGCGCTTTGGGTACTAGCACTCAACCGAAACCTCAACTAGCCTACCACGGCTTCACGAACAGTCCTCACACCGGCCAGAAGTTGTGACTTTAGGGAAATCCTCCTTTACGATTTGCCCGGTTTGTGGACATTAGACTCTTTGTGATCACACATTTTTGATTCCCCATGCACCTGCATTAGATGCACGTTTCCAATACACGTGCACCTAATGAAAAAAGCCAATACATGTTCGGGGACCCCAAATATAGGCCTGCGACAGTGCGTGCCCTGCTCTCCAGCCCCATCGATGTCGATGTAATCCTCTCACGCGACCACAGCATAATTTCCCATGCATGATACACATGCATGTGCATCATGCATAGAAGAAATTTTGGAGGAAGGGCAAATCGGAAACCATGCCATGTCCAAGCCCAGGAAGGGCTGCGTATGGCGAATAGCAAACTTAGGGGGACGCATTGCTCGGTACCGAGCAAGCCGTCCTCCAGGTCAAACCGATCGGTTTGACCTGGAGGAACTCGCATGCATATACATACATGTGTGAGGTCGTGAACATGCAATTCGTATCCATGGATATGGCTGCTCTTGCACCATGCTGCTGGCAATTGCCCAAGCAGGTTCATCGGCTCGACCGGCGTGGGGGGCGCGAAGGAGAATACGTAAGGGAGCAAAACAGGCATCGCTTTCTGCCACTGCACTCGAATACAGCAGCTTCTGCTGCGACAAAAACAGTCCGCATACCTTGCCGGTGTCACAACCTGTGTCCATTGGCGCATCGAACAGCTCGTATATTAGGTCCCAGTTCGGGATGCAGCTGGCCGCGTTGCGTAACGTTGGCTGCGCCACCCTGCAGCGCGGACACTCGATGCGTCCAGATGTCCCATGTCGGAACAGGTTTTTTACTGCACCTCTGGAGTATGTATGACCACACGAGGGAAGCAGCACCGGCTGCCCGTGACCGGTGCGTGTGTACGGCACGCACGTAATGCCGCACTCCCTTCGAGGTCGGTGCGAGCCGATTCCTCTGAACCTCCCTGCACGAAAGCATGTCTTTCGAGACTTTTAAATTATGAAGCAACTTGTGTTTGACAGATTCAGAATGCACAGTTTGTCGCTGGCAGTGAGCCGGCGCTGCAGCTCGAGCTGCAGGTTGGTCCACATCACAACAAATGTGTACGTACGGGAATTTGTTGTGAAGCTGTGCGCCATATACATTCTGTGCTCGCATTATCTTCAGCCTAGAAGGCACATCGCGCTAGATATGTGTTGCGCAGGATTGTCTCCATGTCCCACCTTGCCGCTTGATACCAAGCCCGATAGAACATGCTACTTCACAGAACATCGATACTAAAGTATGACGCATATATATATATATATATATATATATAAACATACATCATAGGCGAAAAGCAGCATGCCTGGATCGGATGCCTCATATTCAACCATGTCGGTTGGTCTAGATCTTGACGTTAACGAACGTTCAGAACGTCGACGTGGCGAGAATTCTCCCAACGCGGCGATGAAGTTGGTGCGCTGGCAGCCAACAGTACGCAGTCCCGTCCTCGTGTTTTTGAAGAAGGTGCCTAGGCCTGGATGTGCATGGTTAGACTGTGCGGCGACTTTGTAAAAATTGAATTGTACCAGCCGATAAGTTTTTTTTGTGAAGGTAATCCAAAGTGCATATGACCCAATGCCAACCTAGCGTTCACTGATCCCGGGCACTTTTTCGATACTGAACCAAACGACGAAATAATTTGACCACGTTCATCCATAATTTCATGAGATTGCTACTATATGGTCGTTCAGGTACGTGTTTTTGGCAGTGTGTAAAGTGCAGCTTGTTAGACTTGCCGTGTGAATGTTCGCTTTTCGCCCGGATACCTGCCATTTGCAGTCTGCTCGATGGCCAGACTTTCCAGCATAGCCATCAACATATATTATTAAGTGGTACAGGCTCGAGAGTTGCCGTCGAGCAGACTGCAAATAGAACGCCCGTTTTTATGTGCATGAGCGCACGCTAGCTTGGCATTGGGTCATATCCAAAGAATGAAAAGGAGACAATCATGAGGCCAGCAGCCCATTGCCGATAACCGATTGTGTTGCACTCCTCCTGAGCATAAACCCTTCAGGAATTATTTGGAACAGTGACCTGCGCTGGCTCGTAGTGGTTCGTCAAAGGCGAAACCTATCGACATGGTTGCGGTCTGGTCTTTGCTGAATCTTGTGGTTCTGGGTGAGCTTTTTTTTTGCTACCTGATATGGCAGTGAATGGATGTTTTTTGTTAGTTGATTTTGGCTATTTGAGTTCATGCCTATTCACTACCTTTCCGGTTTGTAAAAGATGGCAGTGAATGGAAAGAATATTTTATTGAAGCCAAAAAGTGAACCCTAGGATAAATCTAATTTCTTCGTATTATTCACAGGCTTTGTGCCACGTGGCGGGTACCCACGTACACAGGCATCCAGTGAAGTCTAACTAAGCGTGACATAGGGGCAACACCGTTAACAACAACTTGTGTGGCGGTGCATTGACATAATAAATAAATAAATGACATGAAGGACAAAACAGCTAATCAGGAATCACACCATACCCGAGGACATGAACCAGATCGTACATCAAAGGGGCAGTGGATTGGGGCATCTGGTGCACATGAGGCACCGCATAACGGTTCACTGCAGTTCAGGGTTTGGGGACAGGCACCCAGTTCTCCCAGTCTGTTCCAGTCTGTTCATTGGTAGTTCTGCCCGAGAAAAATACAGGTTAGCACAACCCAAAAGTACGGCGTAGTCCCCGAATATTATGTTTCTCTCTGTCTCTCTCTCGAATATGGCACGAAATGTAAACGCTGGCGCAGACGCTGCAATGCAGGGCCCCCATCTGCAGTCACACACAAGCTACGCATTGTCAAGCTCGAGGTGATGACAGAATGCAACATTTTATGTTGATCGGCAGCCACGCCATACCCAGGCAGGGCCAAGCAACCAAAGCGCAGTGGCTGTGAAGGTGCCCCAAGCACAGTAAGGCTGCAGAGACCGCCACTATCTGTAGGGCCGCCGCGGTGCACTCTCGGTTATTGATCACCAGTGTCGCTTCGTTACTTATAACAATTCTGAATGTTTGGAGCTATTTTTTAGGTGCGTACTCTAACAAATTACACGACACTGGTGATCACTGCTCGCAGCAAGACCCTCGCAGGCCCCCTTCATCCTAGAACAAGCAGAACTGGGTGGCCAGCATAGTAACAGAATAATCGCAGAGTATGGGGGTTCGCTCGGCAACCATCTCGGGGGGGGGGGGGGGGGGGGGGGGGGGGGGGGGGGGGGGGGGGCGGGGCGGGGGGGGGGGGGGGGGGGGGGGGGGGGGGGGGCGGGGGGG
>JAUMHD010025829.1:741-42440 GCA_032359135.1 Ulvella scutata | reverse complement strand
TTTTTATATTTATATATATATATATATATATATATATATATATATATATATATATGTATATATATATATATAGAAGTAAGGTAGTACAATATGTAGAAGTTCATATGTATAGAAGGCAGAAACCTTGTTGCTCAGGAACATTCGAACAGACGTTGGGAGAAGGTTCACCGAAATCTGCATGCTCTACTCACTTCCTGCTGTCAGCAGACGTGGTTGTGAAGGCCTTCCTGGGTATCCCTTGTTGGCCCCCAGGATTTGCCAATTAGCTGTGTTTCGCAGAATAGTTTGACCAGTTCTGGCCACAGTCCTGATCGGGATATTTTATGACGCATTCCATGGAATTCCAGGCACGAATTCCAGGTTCACGCAGAGTTCCATGAGAGCTAGAAGATCCAGAACCCGTGCACAAAACAGCTCATTTCGAAGCATATAAACTTTGTCTGGTCTTCTTGGAACGTAACCTTTTCCCTGCGAGTAATATTCAGCAGCCCCGTTGTCCATTGCGTGCAGACCAGTATCGACAGACTCTCTTCCTTAGCTCTGAACGCACCGCCAGCAACATGGACAAGTTTGAAGAGAAGATGCAGGCTGACGGCCTTAATGATGCAGCTATTGCAGCGTTTAAGCACAACTACCAGCAGCTGGTCGCTGGCAATGATGGAATCGTTGCTGAATCCGACATCGAGGCAATCGCGGTACGAAGCGCACTACCCCACGAGTAGCACAATATTGTCTTCCAAGGCCGCTCTGAGCGCCGTGGGTACTCGCTCTAGTCTAGTCCGTCAGAGCCGCACGAGTTCACAGTTCACGAGCCCTCTGCAAAGTCTGCACACCTCGTAGGCGATCACGGCCATTGTACGGAACTCAGCAAATATTGTTGTATACTTGTTCAAACTGAGGTGCATAATAGTGTATGATCCTTCGTGCTTGAACCAGATCATCCGTGTCGCAACTTGGCTACGTGCTCAGTCAACCTGCTCTTTCCAGGACGTCTCCTTGCGTGGGGGTCAGCACAAGCATACGGCATGAGTGAGCTGCACTTGGCGATATGATGTGTACTCTAGTGCGTGATTGCTCGACTGCTGAACATTGACAGGACTGCAGGAGCTGCCAGTTTATTCCGAGCTTTCCGACCCCGAAGATGCCGCTGCCCTGCTGTCTGCAACCGCAGTATTGAAGTTGAACGGCGGTCTTGGAACCTCGATGGGATTGGAGAAGGCGAAGTCTCTGCTTCCCGTCAAAGACGGGAAGACCTTCCTGGACCTTATCGCTGAGCAGGCACGCATCCAACACGTTCAGACAGTTCCAGAATAAATGTTCAAGAACGTACGAGAATAAAATGAATAAGACAGTCATGGGATCTGTACATCGCGTCTGTGCACTGTGCGAGAATTCCTTGCTTGTTCCAACTTTGCCCAACCAGCTTGATGCCATTCACCTTTTCAGGACGTCCAGAATGCACCACAAGTGCAATCCTGCAGCGCCACAATTCACTGTTAGATCTTGCAGTGCAACCAACCAATCGGAGTGGTGGTGTGATTCGAGCCCAGAGATTCCTAAACAGCAAATTTAAATGTGTACAAACCGAACTGCATTGCAGCAAGTGCAAGGTAAGAAACTGAATACAACTGTTAGAAACATGAAAGCAGTACGTGCAGGTGGAGAAGATGCGTGTGCAGTTTGGTAGCAACGTCAAGTTTGTGATGATGAACTCCTTCTCGACTTCAGATGACACCAAGGCCCATCTGTCAGGCACACATCCGGATCTAGTAGCTTCAGATGGTTGGGAACTGGTACAGAACAAGAGTCCAAAGGTTGATGCTGCGACCATGGAGCCTATCATCTATGAGGAGAACCCCAGCATGGAATGGTATGCTCCATTCTCTGTACTCTCTCTTTCACCCTCTCAGAAGCCTACGCCTATATCTCAGCTCTACAGAGCCATTAACACCTTGAGCTTCACTATCTTGCCACTGTGCAAGGTTCCTGATGATGATATCTCAACCAATATTACTCGATTAGGTATGTCATGTGTGTGCTGAAGTGTGCACACATTGGATTTCTTTCAGTGCATTTTTGTAAGCATGCCATGAACAGAAATGGAGCACAGCCTATCTCTCATAATATGAAGCAAAAAGAGGCAGTAGAACTTACTCTGTGTTTACCATTGACGCTCAGCGCGGTGTTGTGACTTCTGGTGCCAGCCTATTTGTCATCGTGGACAGCCTTCTACCTACAGGGAGGTATTGCAAGAAGTTTGACAGGATTCCTGTAGAAAGCCTTCCCTGTAGAATTCTTTGGTCTGTCATAGTGTCAAGGAACAACTCAGCACTCTTCATTCCTTCCGCCAGGCTCAGGTTGGAAGCGTGCTTGTCTGTACTTTCGCATGTTGTTCAAGCGTACACTTTGCATGTGATCTGAGCCGATCCAGATGCAACACTGTACACGTACTATTAACAAGGCACCTAAACACCCAACAAATACTGTACGTTGCCAGATCACATCGCTCATGAAGTGTCAAACTTTAGCTCCAGTATGGCATCACCCTGAGGTTGTGCGCGTTGACCAAACGTCTACCAAACGAGCGAGAAAGATCAGTCTTGAGAGCCCTGCAGGTGCCCACCTGGTCACGGAGACGTGTACCCATCCCTTCTTGGCTCAGGGCTGTTGGATAAGCTGCTGGCGGACGGCATCAAGTACGTGTTTGTGAGCAACAGTGACAACCTTGGAGCTACCCTCGACCTGAAGATCCTCAACCACTTTGCATCCACGTCGCAACCCTTCTGCATGGAGGTTGCTGAGCGCACAGCTAGTGACAAGAAGGGTGGACATCTGTGCAAGCGCAAGGCTGATGGTGCGAGCCCATACCCCTGCTGGATCAACAGTTTTGCCCTCATGTGCTGTTGATGCCATATCACAGCAACAGTACATCGAGTTCGCAACCCAGAAATGCATGCAGGTAAGCTGATGCTGCGTGAGAGTGCGATGTGCTCTGACGAAGACAAGTCTGCATTCGAAGACATCACTCTGCACAAATTCTTCAACACGAACAACTTATGGTTGAACCTCGACGCCCTGAAAGCCACAATGGATGCCTCAGGCGGTATTCTGCCATTGCCGCTCATCAAGAACAAAAAGACCGTGAACCCCAGGGATAGTTCCAGTGCAAAGGTGTTCCAGTTGGAGACCGCGATGGGCTCTGCGATTGAGTGCTTTGACGGGGCAGGTGCCGTGGTGGTGCCTCGCAGCCGCTTCGCACCAGTGAAGACTTGCAGCGACCTGTTCTCCCTGCGCAGGTTTGCTTCTCTCTATTTTATGCGTAATCTGAACCTTTTTTCTCTGTCTGCCTGTTATATTCTGTCTGTCTACCTGTAGCTCTGTGCATGTGCCTTCAGCACCATACATTTTCCATCGATCGCATCTGTTTGCTCAGTCCAGTCAAAACAATGCTATCCCCGTTTTTTTGCGACATGGGGTGGTCTCTCTTGCCAGCACACTGCACAGATGTATTACTGAGCAAGGTTGCGGAGTGCTGTTGCGGAGCTCACACTGGGTGTTGTTCATATTGTTCTTCTTGAGCCTGAGCTGAGCAGAGTCCTTTGTGTGCAGCGACGCCTACACCGTAACTCCGGAGTCTACAGTGGTGCTCACAGCCCCCCAACAACCCTTCATCAAGCTGGATGACAAGTACTACAAGCTCGTTGACAAGATGGAGTCGTTGGTGGAGGGGTACCCATCCCTCGTCGATTGCTCCTCCCTCAAGGTGAGCGCTTCTACAAATACTACCCCCTGATTCCAGACCACCCCAAACCTCCCATAACTCTTCTAGAACGTAGTTTGCTGATGCTGTGCATGTTTTTCTGCGTTTTGCTGATGAACGTGTTCGATCATTTTACCAATATTTTCTTGCCTGCTTTATGTGATCGCTGTGTTCGCCCCAAGTAAACTGCCCACTCAGCAT
Source organism: Ulvella scutata (assembly GCA_032359135.1). Lineage (NCBI taxonomy): Eukaryota > Viridiplantae > Chlorophyta > Ulvophyceae > Ulvales > Ulvellaceae > Ulvella > Ulvella scutata. The sequence goes on along the minus strand of JAUMHD010025829.1, from coordinate 38,479 downwards.
TGTCACAAATAAATCCATCGCTTTGTGTGAGCGCTGAGCTCGACAGAATCTGAACCTTTTCGAGTTCCAGGCAAGTCTTTCATCATGAAGGGGTGAGTCGATGTTCAGGTGTCCGGCCCAGTCAAGTTTGCAGAGGGAGTGTCCATCAAGGGCAAGGTGGTGCTCACAAACTCCTCTTCAGAGCCTGTGACCCTGATGGCCGGAGAGTATGCAGACATTGAGGTAGATGTGGAGGCCACCAAGCCCGCTGCTGTCCCCGCATAATCCTCTGGAACAAGCACGCTAGCACCATCGTCCATCCTACAATCACGTGGACCAGAAACATGCTTTGCTGCACACCTCTGGAGTGCATGAAGCCATCGCCAGTGTTGCTCTGGGATCGGGGGAAAAGGGAGGGTAGTTTTTTGGTTGTTGTATCTGCTGTGTTTCCTCATGATTTGCGCTTTATTGGGCGGCAGTTGTGGGGGAGTGAAGGTAGAGATACAAGGGTAGGGAGCTTGTTTTCGTGCAGGCCTGTAGTGGGCTTGTGTTTACAGCTGGCTGGTTGCCGGTTGGGGCCTGCTGCGTTGGTTGTTGGAATCCCAGTTGTCGGAAGTGCAACGAATACACAGCATAGTGGTGAACCATGTGAGTTGGTAGCCCTGAGGGTCTTGTAGCAGGCATACATTGGTGGCCTGTTTGGTGTCTAGATTTCTAATGATGTGTGCTGGGAGAACAGTATTCGCTTTTGGCTGTGTTGGAGCTTGTAGTGGTGACCAGTGGTCAGATCTGAAGACGAGCATCAGGTCGCGAACCAATCAATTTCTCGAAACACCACATCTTAGCTTACACCATGAACATGTGTCGACAATATCTAGCAGAAGTTTCAAATTCCATGTGCTACTGCATGTCTGTACCAATATCGTTCCATGACTTGCCCTGCCGAACGTCTACTTCATCAGAGGGAAAGCGATGACATCGCGAATCGAGTGGGAGTCCGTAAGCAACATCACAAGCCTGTCCACGCCCATTCCCATGCCCGCAGTGGGAGGCATACCATACTCGAGTGCAGTGACAAAGTCGGAGTCCACTCCCACCTCGTAGTCCATCTCTGGATCCACCTCCTGCATGACACCAAACAGCTGAATGCGAAACTTCACAACCACAAGATACGTCCTACATCGACTTATGTCGTTGCCCTCAACACGTTGTACTAGAATTGTGCTGCCACGAATCGATAGCAGGCTGCAGCACAAAAACCCTTGGATTCCAATGGGGTTTGGGGGGGGGGTGGTGAACAGAACACAGTGCACCGCATGCAGGACGCTATCAGGCAGAAAATAGGAATATCAAAACCTTTCGCAAAGTAACGTAATGCCTCGAAACGCTGAACCCTAACGTAGGCAGATAACAAACACCCCGACACTTTTTCATTGAAGGCAATGCCATGACAATTGTTGAGGAACCGCCGACTAAATTAGCCATGTAACAGAATAGGTCAAACCCCCCCCCCCCCCCAAAGCTATTTTCTTCTACGTTACTATTGGTAACGTAACCTCAATTCGCAGACCTGAAGTAAAGTAAACAAGAATAAAAGTAACGCAACACAATCCATTCGCGCCAAAGGTTTAAATGTACTACGGTAGTCAACTTGCACAAGTTTCACGATGCAACGACATTCTGAGCGGGGACATGGAGGCATGCCTGTGAGGAGGCAGCGGTGCGTGCGGTGGCGTGGGCGGCGACCTGCGCCTCCAGCCGCCTGCGCTGCTCCTGGGGGTCCGTCAGCTCTGAGAAGCTGTTCGCTAGCTCCCTCCCTGCACATGGCCGCTCTGTGAGGCCCCAAGCAAATCAATTGATGGGATCACGCCCCAAATCACCCCCAACTGTCTTCAATCAATCGAGCCTCCAATTGGAAGGAAATTGGGAGGGACCGCCACTCCGGAATGACTTTGATACCTAAGAAGCAGACCGAAGAACGCAATGAAGAACACAAGAAAGAAAGCAGTGGCTGTTTAACATCTGATGATGTACAGCATGGCATGTGCTTGGCTGCTAAACCATCACCACACGGAGTTGTGTCGTATAGAAGCTTCATGCATCTCAATGTAGATGCACATCTTATGCAACGATAAAAAAGGATGAAGCAGCTGGTGAATACGTTCAATGATGTGTTGGGATACTTTGCAGTACATAAAATCTCTCTCCACAGGTGATCAAAGCCTCTACAGGGTAGGTGAAGTGAGACCAAAGCTCGTTTGCGCAAGCCACACAGCACCTGCGACGAATAGCTCGAATCTCTCAACGAGGCCCTCCTTCTCCCTGTGGGACTTTGCAAGCGGGCTGATCTCCACAGGGTGGTCAGTCACAAACGTCGGCTGCTGCAACGTGCCCTCCACCAGCTCCTCAAACAACGTATTCAACGCGCGGCCCGCTGAGAAGGTTCCAGAAGCAACGTCCCCACAACCCCGTGTCACGCCCGGCGCTGCCGCCTCTGCAGCTGCCTGGAAGGCTTGAGAATCTTGCCGAAGGTTCCAGAAGTCTATGTCTGTGGCTTGGTGCACCAGATCGTACATGGATGCGCGCTTGAACGGTTGTGAGAGGTCTATGGCCAAGTCGCCGTACCTGAAAAGGTAGAGAATTGGTAGAGACAACTCGATTCAGAGGGTAATTGTCAACAAGATTGTTGCCCTGCAGTATTTTACAAACCTATGAAGGCAGTAAATGGGCAAGGACACCAACAGCCAACATCAACCAAAACCCACCCCCCCACTCGAACGGCACAACTGTACCATCATGAAACCGTTCCCAGCACATTTGGCAGAACGTGACATGCGTTCTGTTCTTGCCAAGCTTCCTTTGACAACTGTAGCTTCTGAGTATTTCGAGAAAAAGACATCCATGCGCAAGAACCCTGTGTCTGTACAAGCTGAACAGGCAGTCAATGCGCAAGACCTCAAAGTGCCAAACGCAACAAGCGTGAACATGGGCTGATCTGGGATATTTGCAGAAGGAGACAGGGAGGTGAGAAGCGGGAGCGCACGTTATTTGCAGGCCCCCGCACACTCGCTCCGCGCACCGCCGTATCAAGTCCTCAGTCAAGGCCATCATGGTGGTGTAGTCTGCACACACGGCACGGCAGTTGTCAGCACCATTCGTGCGCTGCAGCATCACCCCTGCAGTGGCACTGCATCAGCAAGCGTGCTGCTGCTGCAGTGCCAGCACAGGGGGGCTGCGAGGCATGAGCGCAGCGAGCCGACAATCCCATGACAGCAAGTTGCAAGCCATTGAGGCTTCTCCGGTACAAGATGGAAGGGTAAGAAATAGGCAAGCACCCAAGCATCCAGCACCAATAACACAAAATACCAACCACCAACAGGGCAGTGAATGAATGGGGAGAAGGGCACTGCAGTGCCCCCACAGAGTACTTCCCCTGTGCGCTCCGACTCGTTTGCAAAGAGGATCAAGCTGCTGCCAGTCTAACAAGCACGAAGAAGGAGAGGATCCAGAAGGCGGGGAACACCAACTGCGGCTACCACTACATTCAGATAGTGACTGCATCTGCAGTGTGGTCTGGCGCAGTGACACAAGACTGGGCTCTTGCGTGTTGACTGCGTTGTGCTGGGTTTCTTGCGTTGGTTGCTTCTGGCTGTGTGGGGTGTTGTGCAGTGACTTGCAGTTGTGACTGTGAGCTCCGTGGCAGCAGCTTGTGAAAGGCGAGGGACTCTTGCACATGGCAGTGGCTCAGCGCTGTGGATATGGCTGTGGCATACGCCTGTGCATTACTGACGTTTTGCTTTAGTTGGTGGGTGCGGCGGTATGCTTCTGCCATTGCTACCATAGCTAGGACATGCTTCTAGCTAGCAGAGTGCCGCAGAAGGCGGCCGTGAGGGTGATGTCTTGCCATTTGAGTGAAGCTAGGCGCTGTTGTGGGCATTGCGGCCTGCTGTACGAGTTATTCTAATAACCTTTTAGTCACATTATTGCCTTGTAACAAGTACCGAGAGGCTCAGCACAGTTCAACTATTTCAAACCATTTGAAACCATACATATTCGGCAAAGCCACCAAATTGACTACAAGGCTGTCTCCATATCATGATGACTGGCGGAGACAAGTAACAATTTACGTAACACGACGTGTTGGTGTCAGCGCACCTGCGTAGGCTTGGTAGACTTCTACTGACGTGAACTCCGGGTTGTGGCGGGTCGAAATTCCTTCATTTCGAAAGATGCGACCCACTTCGAAAACCCGCTCAAAGCCACCAACCACGAGGCGCTTGAGATGAAGCTCAGTGGCGATGCGCAGTGTGAAGTTGCGCTTGAGGGTGTTGTGGAACGTTACGAACGGTCGCGCATCTGCGCCGCCTGCGACGGTCTCCAGCACCTGTGGACACCACCAGCACCACCGTTAGTGTGCTTGTACCACAGCAGTAAGCTATGTGAGAGCACGACAGACCGGTTTATTATTGGGTTCTTGCCCATGTGCCGCCTTTTCGGCTTGGTATAGAAAATGTACCGGTCATATGAAAAGGGGTCCTGCACAGGAGCTGCTAGCGGTGCTCTAGTGCAACATTTTGCGTACTGGATACGTGCAAGAGTTACAGCAGGGCCAGGGTCGGTGAAGATGTAGGAAGTTGTGTGCAATGCTTGCTGTGAGGGCAAGACAATGGTGCTGGAAACGCGTGTCGATGTGACAGCATGGGAATGACAGTGCGCGAATGTTCAAGCATGTGAATGTTCCAGAACTGCAACTGCGTGTGCCGGCATTGCTGGATGACAAAAGCATGAAAGATTGGTGCTGCAAAGACTGCTGCTGGCCAATGCTCTCCCGAGCACCCTATTCACTGGTCCAAGAATAGCCTGCCGCGGTATACCGCCACACTCCCTTCTACAAAGCAGGAGGGCTTGCGTAGAAATGAGTTTCAAAGTGTAAGCGCAAGATCTCACTGACTTCAGAGATGCAATCCGCACCGGTGTTTCAACTTCCAGAAACCCAGAATCTTCCAGGCTGCGGCGAACTGTGGATAAAATTTGGGAGCGCTTCTGGAAGGTTTTCTTCACAGATGGGCTTGCAATCAAGTCCACGTATCTCTGCCTGTAGCGCTTCTCAACATCTTGTAGGCCATGCCATTTGTCCGGCATAGCGCGATACGACTTGGTGAGCACCTGCAGGCATGCATGTTATGTGATTGCAATGCGCGCACTGAAACTAGACGCACATGACACGAGACACGACGCGGAAACCCTGAGGGGCTGGGAGGGGCTGGGACAATCTGATCTAAGTGCCAGCCAGCCGCATCTGCAGTGGATGCATCCAGGCGTGGATGCGTGGCTCATGCAGGTGGCTGCTCTGGTGTGGGCCCTTGCATCTCTTTGTGAATGGAGTCAGAGGCAAGGGCTGGTGGAACATGGCCAGTCTACCTTTGTGGCATCATAGCGACTCGGCATCTGAGCCCAGGTGTCCAACAAGGGGTGAAGCAGGGGACGCGCAGTGGCCAAAAAGGAAACTGATTCTGCGCTATAACACACAGAACTGTTGCTGGAAAACATAAAATTGTTTCTCTGCTGCCCATGCTAGCTCATAGGCAGTGCTGCATTGAGGAACGCGCTGTCAGCCCCTGTAGCCACTATGACGAGCTGCAGGTAGCTGCAAGCGCGCAGCGCAATGACAGGGTCAGAGCCCAAAAGTGTCAAAACACACCTGTAGCCACTTGGAAACCACAGAGAGTTCGCCTTTCTCGGTCCGCTTGAGCGTGCCCGCAGCTCCGATGAAGTCTCCGACATCAATCAACCCCTTGAGCTGCTTGAAGCCCTCCGCACCTGTGTCCAGCCGCGACTTGTCCACGTACAGTTGGATAGTTCCAGAATCATCTTGCAGCGTTACGAATGCAAGCTTTCCCATCACACGGCGTGCGATCACACGGCCTGCCACTCTCACCTCCTCTGCATCCTCTCCTGCAATGCACAAGCGCATTGAACAAGCAGCGTCTTCTGTTTACTGTGGCTGTTGATAGAGTTTCTGACAGACATTCTGTTGATAGAGACTTGTACTTGATTGAGATTCTGAAGGTTGCCCGAACCCAGATGCTGGAGGTGCTTGAAAACCGTTTTGGTTCGGACTCTGCTAGATTGATCTGTCCTCCACGTCCCTTCATGGAAGATCTACACCATACATAGTCACCTCGTGTGTAGCAGAGATGCACACACAGTGACCAGGTGTGCTGGAGCCCCCAGTTGGGAATGTCCAACAACGATCATTGATAGCTCCAGGCGAGAGCACACTGTGTGATGGGGATGTGTATTGGTGATGTTGATTCAGTGCCCAGTGCGAGTGCCTATATCTGAGAGCCATAGTGCTCTCTTCAGAGCAGTGATCTGACGCAGGGATCTGATCTAGGCACTGCATATGGAACTCAAACAAAGAGTGTTCAAACCAAAAGTGCGGTACACGTCGAGCACAGCAAGTTTCAGCGGCCTCAGGCTACCTCTTCAGGTGGTGGTGCTGAGGAGTGCTGGAGAGCAGCTGGTGGTGCTGGAGCGCAGCGTACTGGTGCAGCAGCACCCCAGTTGAGGCTCAGAAGCGGTGTCAGGCAGCATTGACTGTGTGACAGCAACACGAAGTAACAGTTGACTGAACTGTGCGTTCTAGGAGCAACAAGAATGGCATGCAGAGCCACAGCCACAACGCAACACAGAACTATGACGCTGCTACGATGGCTGACCATTATCAGCGCCCATCTATTCATGTGATCGTGGTTGTTTGCGTCCATGCATTCTGGTTCTTGCCTACTTATACCTATTACCTGTATTTTCGGCTTGTGCTGCTCTCATGATCACCCTGAGACAGGATCCAGGAATGCGAATATGCCTGAATGCACCACAACACACGTTGAATCTTGCAACGCATCACATGATAAACGAAAATGGAATCTGCTCAGATCAAGCCGTTCTTGAGTGCACACTGAACCGGAAATGCCGGTCGCAAGAAGTCACCTGTTGCCTCCTCTCCATCAGGAAGGTCCTGGAACCTTTTGTGCAGGTCTGCAGCCATGTCAGTGCGCTCGAAGGAGTATGCAAAAGGCTCGTTTCCTGCTTCGCGTAGTGCATCTATCTTCTGACCTCTTAACTCGCGGACCTCTTCCACAGTCTTCCCAGCCTCTGGGCCTTGGTTCTTCTGCTTCTGCTTCTTCTGGGCTGGCTGCACGTTGGACTGTGCGTCTCTGCAGTAGCATATGATGTTGGGTTGTAATGCTAGGTTCCATGTGGCACTTCAACTGTTTCTGCGCTTGCAATCAGTTACTGAGGAGGACGGTCTTGGTGGCATGATGCGGGATATGGTGGAGATGCACACTTCCATCAGTCAACCACTTCTTGGGAGGAACTGTCAGGCCAAGTGCTACGTGGACGCATGTTCTGAAACACCAAGCAGGAATTGGTGTGTGATGGTTGGAATTTGAGCAGGCTTCATGCCGTGTATTTACCGCGAGTCAGGAAAGCAGTGAGTTCGCAGCTACCAGTATATGTCTATTACAGCAGCCGGAAGTTGCTCAACATACGTGGCAGGCTGGCACACGAACGCTCGGTCTTGTCCACGCCATGGTGGTCTCAACACCTCCGCCAAGGTACTAAAAGGCAGGATGAACACGTATATGATACATTGATGTTCATGGGTGATATAGCGTAGGAAGACTTCGCACGCTGGCTGTTGCGCCTTCACCGCTTGGCATACACATCTCGAACGCAACAAGTGGCTGCCCGGATGCAATACAGTTCGCTCGAGCAAATGGCGCCCTCCACGAATGGAACATATATGCACCTTTGTTGCATGCATCGCTATTATCGGCATCATGCTCAGGGGTTCTGAATAGATTCAAGACTGCGCGTTCGATAGCTAAGGAAGGGGATCGCGAACAAAGCGCAAACACCGGTAGTTTACTGAATCAAAGCGAAGAGTATCCATTTTGTGATACAAATTGACTAGTGTGCCCGTTGCCACAGTAGTAGTTACATTTTGCGCCCGATGCTGCACCAACGCCACCACTCTTCAGTAACAGTCACGTGCACTGGCACACATACGCGCATCGTCCTAGAATTCCATGCGGATTCTTTGCTTCGCATTTCTAAATGGATTTCCAGGCAGACATAAAAAAAGTTTCGAGGCAGATTCTTTGCATTTTATGGGGGACCAGGAAGGGCTTCAGCCTCATAAAATTGCCATTCTTTTTTCTGATTGGTTTTTTCCTCCACCCAGCACCTCACAGCAGCCATAGCTTTTTCAAGTGTGGCGACACCGCTCTTCCAGTTGCACTATCCAACTGGCACAGTTACTGGGGGCACGATGACAACACTCCCCTTCTCCCCACCCCCCTTCTCGCCCCCCATTCGGGGGCTCAATTCCACACCCGCTCCAATCAACTTCCTCCGCACCCCTTCGAACCCAGATTCTGTGCACAGCATCGCCCGCTGACCGCCCTGAACCATGCATGCTCAGTAGCAAGTCACCATGTATACGTTGTGCAAGTGCTCATTCATTCGCAGCACCGTGAAAGAGCGGGCATTGCAAAGACGCCATTTTGCTGTCCAGCAAGCGCCTGCCGTTATAAGGCTCAGTAATCAAGTCTGCGCAGGTTTGGATTCCTGCCAAACCTACAAGTCGCAGCCTCTCCTCTCCCTCTCCCTCTCTGACGTGCAAGCATGTTGTGCAGTTACATCAGTGCCCCCCTGCACATCTCAAACGTCGAACCATACTTACACCACATCTGCACCGTCAAACTGTCTCAACATGTACCATGAAATCCATCGTGCCGACTGTGCTGGCATGACTATGAGGGATACCGGAGTGCTTCGGAAGCCAGGACTTGTGCGAGCCACGCGTGCGCGTGGCCCTCCTTGCGACGAGCGCCGCATGATCAGGTGTTCATAGAGGGGCTGCTATTCCTTGAGTTCTCACTGAGATGTGCTCAAGCCTGCGCGTCTTCGGCGGAGGAGAAGGGACCTGTGGCGACGCGGATGCCGCCTGTAGCCACATCGAACACCAGGCCATGCACATGCACCTCCTGGCCGGCCTCCCATGCGCGCTGCACCACTGGGGCGGTGCACACGTTGTGGATCTGTAGCACGCCTCTTCGAGTTCGATTCGTCTATTTTGGTGGGTGTGCTTTCATGCATGTAGTTTCAAGTGTGTGTGTGTGTGTGTGTGTGTGTGTGTGTGTGTGTGTGTGTGTGTGTGTGTGTGTGTGTGTGTGTGTGTGTGTGTACACTAATGCATGCTTCCCATGTGCCTGTCAAGCCCCAGGTGGAAATAGTGACTAAAGCCTGCTGGAAATCATCATCTAGTGAAGCGAAGGGATTTGATGTGAATAATGTTTGAAGTGCCAGTATCTCGGGTGACATCTCCCAGTGTCTCAGATCATCTATGATCCCCTTTCTCTCATACAAGATGCTCAGACTCAGATACCGTGACTACTGTCGCTATTAACATCACAGGTGATGATATGGTCCACTCTTGTGGAGTTCAATCTTCATACGTCAATCTTCTTTGCTGCATCATGAGATCGGTGCAGGGGTGCAAGAAGTATCATATCTTTCAGAAGCTCATCATCTTACCTCATCTCATGAGCTGCCTTCAGCCTTGGAAGGCCAGGTTGTGCTGGAAGATAGCCAGCCTAACGTAACCACTGGACGTCTGAGCTAAGATGTCCAGTGGTTGAGTCAGGCAGGCTGTGTTCCAGCAATCAGAGTTCCCGATATCAGGGAGAAAACCCTGACAAGGAGTGTGAGGGGAGGTCCGTTTACGTGGGAGAAGTATGTATGAACTTGTGATACTAGGTTAGCACCAAGAAGTTTTAGGCCCCAAACATACTTATATCTATAGGTAAACCAGGTGAGACACAAGGGGGCAACGTGAGTCACGGCCAAGTGGGTGTAAGGGCCGTCACAAGGGGGGGGGGGCGCTCACCTGCCTCTTCACGTTCATCTCCACCAGCGCGGACACCTTGTCGTCTCCTTCGATAGCAGCCAGCTCCGAAGCATTGGCATCGCGCACGGTGCGGATCTGGGATATCCAGCAGTTGGTGAGCATGCTGTTGGTGTAGGGCATGGTGAGTGCAGCCTTCACTGCTCCGCAGTTCTCATGGCCGCACACCAGAATGTGCTTCACTCCCAGCGCCTGTATCACACATCCAGGAACTCATGCCAGGCTTTCATGCTAGTGTAAGCGAAACAATGCAAAAAAATCAGTGAGAGCCCGAAAAGTTAAAAGAAACTAACACGAAGAAATCCCCAGTGCTGGATTTAATACCAGAGGAACAAAAAGAAACCTGATAGGGAACCGTAGTCGGTAGGCCATTCGAGAGAATTGACGGTTTTTCGTGCTTGATGTATTTAGGTACTTGGGGTTTGACCCATTAGTTCATTTTGGCATGCCAGGGGTTTCCCTGACAGGCTTGTTTGAGTAATTCGTAACTTAAAACCCTGTACAGATCTTCACTTTCGAGACCACCAACGCGCTGAAGGCACTGCTGCCGCTCACTGAACAGGAGAAAGTACCTGAACGGAGTACTCAAGAGCGCTCATGGCGTTCTGGTCGGCGTGGGAGAGGCAATTGCCAACGTTACGGTGAACGAAGAGCTGGCCTACGCCGAGGCCGAGGGCGCGCTCAGCCACCACACGGGAGTCCGAGCAGCCAATCCACAGGTACTTTGGCGCCTGGCTCGCTTTGCAGCGCTCAAAGTACTCAGGGTCGGTCGCAAGGACGCTCTCCACCCACTCCCTGCAGATGATACCTCGATTCGCATTCAAACAGTTTGAACACTAGTGCTGCACGGCAGTTTGAACACAGGTGCAACGGTGCTGGAGACAGCTAATACAACGAACATACAACATGCATTTTCAATCATTGAGTGTGTCCGTCTTTACAGCATGCGCTAGCGGTGTCGTGCTGAGTTTGGCGTTTTCTGGCGTAACCCGTTCAGTGTTCTAATAACCAAACTACAGGAACGAATACACCAGAACACCTAAAAATACAGATGATTCGCTGTCAATAGTATAACATTCTATACTGCGCTCTGAAATAAGCACGCTCGCGAAATGAGGCATCCCATATCCAAACTTAAACACGCCAAAATATGTGTCGGAAACCCCTGGCTGAGTAACGCCCATTTACAGTGTGCGCAGCACCAGGCACGATAACCGAAGTATAGGAGTCTTGATAGAATCGTTCGATGCATTGCAATAAACTTGTAGTGGATGGTGGACAGGAAGCGCGGAAGTGCAATAGCAATAATTGTCGGCGAATGGAAGATCCCGCTGCAATACGCTGCCATACACCACACAGACGCCAAGAAATGGAAATACGCAAGACAAACGTATGCCTACAAACGAAAATAAACGCAAGAGGCGAATATGTGGACGCTGATGTTCGTGGATGTGCCGTACTTGTTGTTCTGCAGAAGCTGGTCGATATCCGCCTTTGCCTCATCCACAACCTCCATCTCAGCCCCTTTGTCCGTGGTTTCGGTACCCTCCATCACTGGAGCTGCTGCAGATGCACAAGTACCCTCAGCTACAGGTCCTGCCTCGTTTGTCACTGCGCCAGAGAGGTTGCGGAAAAAGGACTTCATAATATGAATTCGAATTCAATTTGAAACAGGGAAGAGAAGTATATTTGAATTTGAATCTCTGACGCCAATAAAAAGCATGCGCTAGCATGATTTAAAGCGGAGCGAAGCGGACGAAAAAGATTCTGAAATGATGCTGCCGTGGTTCCAGGTGTGTCGATTGAGGCAACACTTCCTTCTGACGTGGCAAGGCCTGTTCTACGAGCCCACGAACGCCCAAGGACCGCCCTATGGGCAGCGCATTGCGCTGTACGATGCTCTGAAGATACAACTGAAGATACGCAGTACTCAGTTTGAACTCGTTGAACAGTTCGTATCGTGTGATTGAGTGTTGCGACGGACTAGACTCTGAAACATGCATATACGAATGCCCTGTCGTGTATGCCCTCCAACAGAGCACATATGCGATGGAGTCTCCAGAAAAACCCCATGACAGGTAACAGAATCCAAGTGAGAGCACAATGCAAGATCGTCTGGCAGATTGTAACCTCGCAGCGCTCTACGGGACTTGCAAGATTGCTGCTCAGTGCGAAGCAGGTTTTCAATGTTCGTACACATTGGTGAGGAAGAAGAGGATTCGAATGAAGACACTTTGAGAAAATCTTCCCTCCAAATTACACATGTGCACCATGTGTATTACATCCACAGTGACCACGCCATTACTGTGTTGGCACAGTAATGTGCAGCACAGACCCGCGAACGTTGCTGTTACCTGCGTTCTCCACTTCCATATCTGACGGATGAGTGCTACCCAGCACACTCTTGTTCAAAGAAAATCTGCAACAAGAGCAATGCTTGCAGCTGCCCCAGTTTCAATCTTGACATGCCTGTCACACAAGCTGCACAGCTACTAGCATGCAATGAGACAGCACCCTGAAAGCCTCGAAACGTCTGACAATGGCACAGCAAGAACCCAACAACCAACCATACGATATCCCGAATAGCACCAAAAAATTCCAGAAACCAATTCCAGCCATGCTTACACAGTATACTCCCTGCTAAACAAATCGGTACGGTCCCTGCTAAACAAATCAGTCCAGGCCCTGCTGAACTCATCGGTATCGGCCCCACTACACCAATCATTCTAGGCCCTGCTAAACACCTCCTCCCAAGCAACAGAGCCAGGTGCCAAGGACACCATGGAGCCCTTGAACTTGACAAATGATATGTCAATGTTGGGCTCCTCGCCGTCATCCTCGTCTCCCCGCAAGTCCTCAATTACCTCCTGGTCTGCAAGCACCACGCTTACCAAGTTTGCAGCGCATGGCTCCTGCAGCTCCACCTTCAACCTGCAATTCACGCCGTGCTTGCACCGTGAACACTTCCCACCCTCACGCCCACACTCTACGCATCCAAACAACTCTTCAACAGAATTTCCAATACTGTCTACTACACTCTTTACACAAATATGGATGCATTGAATCAGGGGTAAATGTAAGGACAATTCATCGGCTGTCGCCGAAACGAGTACTTCACTCTGCTTTGTATCACTCCAGAAGCTCAGGAACTGTTCTATCTGCCTCAGCTAAGCTTGCTTTAACCACTGGACAACGGCACCTGACTCAGATGCTACCTGGCTATGGCAAGCTGGCAAAGTTCTAACAGCGGCTTACACTTGCGACTCTTGGCAAGCTGACAAGTAGTAGCAATGCATGCACAGAGCGAGCGCACTTGTGGCGGCCATGCGTGTGCACGCACTGGAGATGCTCCATCCAGAGGTCCTCCACGCCAGCCATCTCCTCCTCGGCCACCAACCCATCCGACTCCGAGCCCCACGCCGACAACGACTCATCATCCGATGCATTCATAGCATCGTCATCGCTGCCGTCTGCTGCTGTGCGCTGCACTGCCTGCAGCGGCGAGGCCGCCATCTCCGCCACCCCTGCACTGGCTTGTTTACTTATGTGTGTGAAGGCATAAGCAAGGTGAGTCACAGGCCTTCACAGTTTCAGGCATGAAAACCGACGCTGTGAAGCACACAGTGTTGGACTGTTCTTGTGAATCGTCGTTATGGCCACATGCATGTGTAGAGTACAGGGGCTGGGACGGTTTCGCGGTCGTAGTTCCTTCTGTTTCTTTTAAGACGTACATAGCGATAGAACGATATGAGATCAGAGTGGTTAAAAGAGGGTGCGTGCGAGGGAGGCAGGGGCTGCACAAGGCCGGACGGGTGGCTGTGCGTGCATGGAGAACGGGGCAAGTCTGCGTATGTGCAAAGCCTGGGCGGAAACAAGGATCGGGAATGCCTAGGCAACGCCAGCAGGCACTCAATATCACTCTGCCCCAGAGAAGAAGACTGCTGCTGCTGTGCCGGGAGCCGTCAGCAGGCTGGTGAAACAAAAAACAACCCAGAACGAAAACATCGAATCCCCCCAGCTCAAACATGGTCACAGTTTGAAACTCACAGTTTAAAATGCAATCCCAAAGCAAAGATAGAACGATCCAACAGCTACAGGGAGGATGGATGTGGCAGCCACGCACCGGGGCTGCGCAGGCCGCTGGCACCGCGCACACCACTCCCTGACCGGCCTCGCTCCCCTTTCACCGCTGCGGCGGGCTGCTGCGGGCTGTAGTGCTCAGTGACCCACCTCAAAGCTCCTGGAAGCTTCTGCGACTGCGCAGCGGCTGAAGTGGTGTCAGTGGCACCCAGCACCAGCGCCTCCCAGTGCTGCAGCACCTTGTCCTCCTCGCTGCTGAAGAACTGGAACCACAAGACAGGCTGCAGATCCTGCACATGCTGGTGTGTTTACTCATGCATGCAGGGCACGCGGGCCGTGCTGCAAACTTCTTTGCAAGCCGAAAAGGCAGCGCTGTGCATTCGAATGCGAGTGGGGCATTTCTGGGTCCTGGGGGCGCGGTGCTGCGCAGGCACAGTGTGCCAATGCATATGAAGACTGCACCAACATCTCAGATATTATATCTGCATTCAGAGTGCCCTGCCACCGTCCGAACTGGCCACATCCGGAACATGCACACTCTGCCACTAGTACAAGGAACTCTTGAGCACTCTTTGTCACGTCTCTTGCTTGTTACGACATTTGCCGACACAGACAAGTGGTTCTCAATGCTCTGTCAGAGTGAACTCTGCATCTGTGCGTCCTTGTGATGCTGCGTGCATTACGGACCAGAGGCTGGCGCCGTACAACCGCACAGCTCGGACGGTGACTGATCACACGGCCAGGTAAGCCGGCTACAGAGGTCTAATACTGTAGGTTAGAGCCATCAGCATGCTCACACATCCACAGAACACACCCACCTGCGAACGCCTGTCACAAGTATCAGAGAAAACAGCACAAACAGGTGCAGACGGGGAGACCAGGCCACACCTTCGAGAAGCCTGCTTGCGCCACCGCGAACTCAACCGTCACTCCCTGGAAGAAGGAGTGGCTACGGTGCACCACCACGCTCTTTATCGCCGGAACCCCTCCCCCCGTACCCAACCGCTGCAGCTCCTGGAAGCTGTCACAACTTCTCAGCGCTGACAGCGACGGCGTTTCCAACTCATCTAGCGCCTGTGCACAAGCTTCTTTGGACGTTTCCGAAATACAAGCTTCTGCTTTAAAACCATCCACAACGGGAAGATATGATCGCTTCGAATATGGGGTGGCTTCAGGGGCTGAGCCATGCATAATTGAGGGGGCGGAAGCGTGGCAGCAGGCTAGCACGGCCCCGGTACGAACCGGGCATGAGAGCCCCCCTTTTCGATTCACTTCAATACCTGCTATGACCGCAACTCTCTGTGGCGCTGAGTCATCTGGCCGCATCAGCAGCCCCGGCATGATATACGAGTCCATCACAATGTGGGGGTTGGAGGGGTGTGTGAACACTTGGTACGTGGGGCTGTAGTGTGGCGTGGGAGGCGCGAATGTGGCTGAGGCGTTGTTCTCACAGTGCTCTTCAGAAGCTTCCGCGGCACTATACTTGGCTCCGATATCCTCTACCATTTGTTTAGCACGCTTCTGTAATGCATGTACACCATGAGTGTGCATTTCAGCTGTGGTGGCAAGCTGAGTCGGCAAGGCTGCAGCAGATAAAGACAACCGATGCGCAGGATGCGTGGCGCCACAGGCACAAGCCAGCTGACGCTCGCCACATACACTGCACCGGAGACAGAAAACCAAGCCAAAGCTGCGTGGCACAATCACACACATCATCAGTCAATTAACAGCGACACTCAGTGAATGCCTAAACACTGAAGAACCTGGAGGCTGGGCTCACGCTTGCAGAACCAAAAGCCAAGGAACAATAAACCAAGGACCACCCTTGCAGAACAGTCACCACGAGCACCGCTCGCAAACATTATCATGAGCAACCTCACTTTTCAGCAGCTCATGTAGCACCAGGTCCATGCATATGCATGCAAACACGATGGATGAAGTGCGCACATGGATGTCTGCCGCACTGCCCCCACTGATCTCGGCAACCTCCTTCACAACGGCCTTCATGCTCAGCTCTGGGGTGCTGCTGCAGCTGTCCCAAGTCATCACGAAGAGCTGCTCCAGAGCAGACAGAGGCAGCGAGTCTGGAAAGAAGGGGCCTTCGTAGTCATCTTCTGCTAGCTGCTGCAGCTGCTGGATGTGCTTCAGGGAGGTTTTCAGGAGCTGCTTTAGGAGGTTCACATAGATATCTTGCTCAGCGTCTATCTTGGGCGGCACTGCCTGTTGGCACACTGGATTTAGTTCACAGTACTTGAAGATGAATCATACTTCTTGCGCTGCAATTGTGCACTAACCTTGCATTTGCAGGACTGCAAATTGTCTTGGACATATCAACAACACCACTTTCTCAGAGTAAACATTAATGAAAGGGGGAAAACTCAAACAGCTAGAAGCAACAACAATATGCAACACGTGTTCACGAGCCTGACAGACAACACGAACAGGCGATGCCCGGAGCAGCAACACACATTATGTGCACTAACACCAAAAAGGTTGGACGCGAATAGCAGAGCAGCACCCAAACACAGCAAGTATACTGTACTGATACACCCTCGCAACATGTACTGTGGGTACGCCATCTGAGATTCTGTGTACAGTACGAGAGCCTGCTCGCACCTGGAAAGCTCCCAATATTGAGATTCCCCGTCCTATGGTGGAGCAATACGGTTGCAAGCAGTTCCCAATGAACATGTGATCTGCCTGCATGTACACAATCAACTTTTGTTTCCTGCAGTATTACGAAGGTGCGTGCAGTGTTCGTGCAAGGTTCCCTGTGGAAAGGCCACTGATTAACATTGCAGATCGTCTCTGGAAACACACCCAGTACACCATCTGCGCGAAAGATGTGTCCACACCGCCATCGGTTGCTGCTGCCTGAAATCTTAGCTGCTTGGCAACGTTTTGTGGATCGGCCTTCAAGACATCTAGGATGCTTCTGAGGGTCGAATTCTTTGGCACCGGCGTTGTTGCCACTTGACCATCACCCTGTTGCACGCACATAACGGTTCATGTATCAGATTGAGTTGGAATCTGAGTCATGGCACGGTTTAAAAGAATAGGGAACATTGATGCGGACGGGACCATGTGTACCAGGATAGCAAGCATGGTCTTACGCAAGGACGAAAGGTAGAAGCACACCGGCTTGTCTGAGATGTCACATACAGGGCTGATACGGAGTTGTGCAGCTCTCACAGTCAAGTCATCAGTCCGGTGAGGAGCTGATACCGCTGGACGGTTCATGTCTAGCTGAGAGCGTAACCTGCACATGCAATGATGCAAATCAGTGGCGAATATGAACTGTGCGTACAACCAACTTACAGGAGCATTTCGCTGCAGGCTGTGCAAGCATGAGAAGATCTGTAGCACTTCTCCGCGGCAGGTTCAAACGCACACAGAAGTATAAGAAGGTGTTCTGATGTTGCAAACATGCAAGGATTGTGCTCTTACCGCATACTCGTGGTCCTGTGAATGGTTCAGCGAAGGCTAGACTGTATTGACCTTCAAGTGAAGACTAGGATCGCCTCGAAGCGACTATGAGCACAGTATACGCATCGGCAGGTATTCTAACACGTGTTAAATGGTCATTATCGTGGCTGGAAGACTTCCTAGCGGAGATCTGGCTTAGCGTTGACGGCGGTGTCCGCAGCAACAATACTCTGGAAGAACAGTCGGCGGTGAAAGCTATTTGCGTAAGCACGAAGAATCAAGACAGCTCCCGCGTGGTCTGCCTTATCAAACAAGTGCAGCAGCCCAGATGGTCATCGTGACCCTCTCGATCGATGTTCCAACCAAAAGCAGCGCAGGCACATCCACCGGCAGATAACGCACTGGCAAAAATTCCTCAAGGACGTAACAGGTTGCAGCGTACGGCTGATACCCGCGCCGTAGTGTGCTTGCTCCTATGTTGCTAAAAGACTATCATTCTGGGTGATAGCACCTCCTGTTCAACCTCACTATCCATACTATGGCTGCTACGGAAAGACGTGTACCGCCGGGACTGCTATTAGAACTCTGTGGAGCAGTATGGTGATGCTATGCTCGTGGACTTACGTCCCACAAACAACTCACTGCTCACTCACGCCTTTGGCATGGCATAGCCTTGGTACCTAGGTTCAGCAGAACGTGTTGCAGATTCTGTGAATTCACTTGCACAGATGCGCAGTGCAGGAGACATAGGCGTAGCTAGTGCATGAGGGATGGGCCCTGCATTCATCGTGGGTTTTTCGTTTGCCAAAATGAACCGACGCAATTGCGCGGCAGAAACGCTCACATGCCTTCCGAACCAGGACTTGGAGTGATCTTCATCCTTCCCACATTCGTTAGGCTTGCCGGTCGTTTTTACGTGACTGCGTGGAAAAGCAGTACACTCGGTACGATTTATCCTTCGTCCAGATGGCCGGATCTGGAGCATCACTTTTACGCGTGACTGCCACATTCGAGATATTATGTTGAGCGCAGCTACTTGTCCTCGACAGCTTCCTGCAGCGTGATCGCCACACTGGTCATGATGAGCAGCAACGCTGTGCCGACCAGCCTGAGGCATGCAGCGTATAGGACCATGTGGACTTTCCTGTTCCTGCTTACCAGCAGTATAGGTGCGTCACAGCCTCGTCAAAGCATTGGTGGTGCCACAAGGCGCTGCGTTCTCGATGCATAGATTTGCGCTCATTCGAAGCAGTCTCTTTCTTGTCTTTCGCAGGACAACAGCAGAATGCACTCAGTACCAACAGAAACACGCATCATGTTCGTTCCTTTTGGTGATCTTATTGTTACGTTCCATTGTATGATACAGCCGCGCAGAGCGCCTGTGGTGGTCTGTCCACATGCAAATTTACCGACGTGCTGAGCTATAAACTTAGGCCTCCTGACACATATATATCCCTACTTCATACGAGGTAACCACGCACCAGCGATGGCTACCTCAGTTTGTCAGCTTGTGCGAGGTGACAGTCCCTGTTCGCACACCAGAACGGCCTCAATTCGTCAGGTGGCGTAATGCCACCCGATGAAACTTTCGAAGCAAGAATAATAATTTCGTCGTACCTGCAAAGTTTTGTTTTGCGCAAATCGTGGAGATTCCTGATCTCTTGTGGACGGTACGCCTAACTGGACACCTTGGAATGCCGTTGGGTAGGTCTCTTCCAGTTCTGGCATGCAAGCTGAGCTTTCCCTTGCTGGCGCAAAATCGTTAAATTTGCATCCATTGAGGGGTTGATAGCGGCTGGAAGTAAGCACACACGAGATTTTGCCCCCTCTCCTCGTGCTGCTTGTCGGACGAGGCAGCGTAAGAAACCGTACCGCCCAAGCTGTAAAGTTCATGGCTGCGCAAAGGAACCAAGTAATCTGATATCGCAGTCTGTACGACTCACTATGCTGTAAGAATCTAGACCTTGGGCATGGCACATAAGAACAGTATGATGAGGGCACGACGATGGGTATGAATTGACACAATGGGTGTGTCAATGGCACTGAGAGCACACACCAGCATCTAATTCACCAAACGGGTCCTGGCGACACACTCACACACTCAACCTTCTTTCACGGACGCCCAACGTACTACACTAATTGCATTTGGTCTGAAGGCAGAGGTGTCCTGATCGTGAATCAAGCAAAATGTCAACTACGGCGAGAAGTTCAAATGAAATAGTAAAAAGTAAATTTTGGGGTTATTCGTGGACTGTACCATACTCGCTATGGGCTACAGCGGCCTCAGCGCCACATGGCCATACAAGGAAATCTTACGAATTGCATTTGAGGAGCGCTGCTGACACCGAAGCTCAAACCGAGTATGGCGCAGTGTCCGAATAGTAACAAGAATAACTGATACTATCATTCTTCGGGGGAAGCAACCAGAATCGCCAAAAATGACCCTTCAGCAGCAACTCGCGAAAACAACTTTTGAACCTCAAGGATCACGCCAATTCCGGAGGGAATGAGCCTCAGCGCTCCGAAGAGCGGGGGAGGAGGGGCAGCCACCTAGGGCCACCCCAGTCAAAGCAACAATAGAACACACAGGAGCTCCCGGAGGGGACATGGAGGCACTGTCACGCGCGCGCATGAGAGAGAACGTGAGAATCAAGAGACAAAACGGGGACACAGGAAAGGCCAGGAGAGCCACGGCAGTGCCGGGAACGGGGGGACGCATGAGAACGCTTACAGCCAACCACAGAAGGACCCAAAACCGAGGCGGGGCTGACAAAACAGCAAGAGGCGTGGCCGCACAACCTGGGGATTGAACCCAGATCGTTGACAAACAGCCGGATCTTTGGCCAAAAACCAAATCATAGAGCATACAGAATTATTAATTCCACAGCCGGCCACACAGCAGCCTGTGCGCCTGGCTCCATCCCCATGAAGCCCTTAAAACCCTGTGTGTAGAGTGGTAAGGATAACCAATTGGACATTGATCCTCGCAGAGGCTGGTCCAGAGGAGATCATGGCACCGTGTGTGCAAGTGCTTGTCACCGCGTGCTGTATTACGCGGTTAAACGGGGGCCCCGTATGCAGGCACCGTGCAGAGCCAATGTGGCACGCTTCTGGATGCTCTGCAGCGTGAAAACCCTCAGTTTGCGGCTCTTGTGGAGCTCATCGGCCTCCCTCCCGTGCGTCCCTTCCAACTGCCACTCAGTTGCTTGCCAAAACATCAGTTAATGGGTAAGAGCCCATACATCTGGACGCAGAATGCTGGGCTTTCTGTTCACAGCGCAGTTTACAAACCGGAAAGGTAGTGAGAAGACAAGAACCTAAATAGCAAAAATAACTACAACGAAGGAACCACCCCTTCACTCGGATGACACAACAGCACCATCACGAAGGTCTTCCCCAGCCCAGCACTCTTCCATTGAGAACACAGCGAACGTCTGCACCCCTCTTCGCTTGTAACCAGTGCTTTTGATTCGAATTGACAATACTGTCTGCAGCTGTACTCCACTGCTGTTGTCGATCGTGGGCTGTGGTTGCGCACATCTAGACAATACCTCAGTTGTGCTTTTGCTTGTGTTCGTGGCATTGTGTTCCGTTATGAATATCGCAGTTTGGCTTGGAAAGACTTTCGTGATGGTGTTGTTGCCATTCAAGCGGAGTGGTTGTTCTAGTTCTTAGCTATCTTTGGGTTCTTACATTCCCACTACCTTGAAACAAAAGTTTGTAAAGGAAATTTCAAAGGAAGTTCCAGTTTGTAAGGGAAGTTTCGTTGGAAGTTTTAGTTTTGTTGAAGGTTGAACAGCTGCGATTTTCAGGGAGTGCCAGCAGGTGATGTGTTCCAAGTCTTGAAGGACCCTGAAGCCACCATCACTGCTCTCTCACCGCCCCAGGACGATGCCAATGGCATTCTATACTCGTTTAGACGGAACGACATCACCCGCGACAGCTTGTACTACATTGTCGGCATGCACTTGTTGCGGGAAAACGTTCCAAGAAGCCGGTTAGAAGCTAACCCTAATGGTGTGGCTTACGTCTTCTCCATCTGAACGATATTTAATCTGCAACGACCGAAGTGTACAGAAAATGCACGCCGACAAGCCCCCACTCCACCCAATGGAACAACAGCTCTGCTGGTGTGCTCAGCGCCAAATCCCTTCCTGGGCACGGTCTGGTCCCTGATTAGTTTTCTTCGTTGTCGTTATCGTTGTCACGTGGCTGAAGTTTTCGATTTGGCTGTTTTTTCTGGCCCCTGTTCGCCCGGTCTCTAAGATGTATTCAACTCATGCATGAGCGCGGCTTTTGAGGGTTTCTGGTAGTTTTGAATCGCCCAGTTGCATGAGCAATGCAGGATTTAGCAACAGTGCAATGCATGTGTCCCATGCGCTGCAGGCCAGGAGCATGAGACGTTCAACGAGGCTCAAAACGTGATTGTGGATGTGGAGGGCAGGGTAGGCGGGAACCAGGGCAACGCATCAACGGCGCTGCTGCAGACGGCAGACTTGGATGCATGCGCGCCCAACGCGGTTCTGCACTCCATTCGGAAGATTCTAACGCCGGCTGATCTTGTCCTGCCAGAGTCTGCTGCGCCCAGAGCCGCCTCTGCAGCAGGTGCGTGCTCCACAGCTGCTGCTTCTCATAGCAATGGTACTGCTTCAGCATACACAGCAACAGTGTCTCTTGCGTATAGACAAAAACCCTGGTACACAGAAGCTACAAACACCACGAAACAAACACTTCGCTTGCACGTGACCATGACGACCGCGGCCCCGGCGCGCTTGACATGCTGCAGGCGGGTGGGACTCTCCGCAGCCGCTGTTCCGCAGCCGCTTACTTCTGTTCCTTAAAAATGCGTCGCTTAATTAAGTGAAGGGGGCTCCTTCAGAAGAACGTGTCGCTTTGGAATAACTCAGCCGGTGATCACTGGCAGCCGCTGAATATGCCTACAAGCTGCCTTTCCGGTTTGCAACAAAGGCAGCCGCTGATACTCACAGGAATTATGGCACCCATGTCTCGTACACACCACCAGGCCTCTTACGAACCGGCCAGAACCCGAACAGATAGAAGCAACTACAACAACAAGATGACCACTGTGCACACTCTATCTCGAAATTCTTTCCCGTCGCAAAGTGTTTCCCACAAGTATTTCTCATACCAAAACATACTGTTAGTGCTCTTAGAAACAGTGCCCACAACCGTAGCATGTGTACGTGTCCTCCCCCACTGCCACCACTGCCACTGCCAGTATGCTCTTTCAAGACCTGAACGAATGCATGGCTGCAGACATCGCAGAACTGGAAGCCGCACAGCAGGGCGGGCAGGCCACCTCAAGCGGCGGCGCTCTCATCCTGTACGTGGGGTTGGCCTGCGCCGCCAGCATCCTGGTCGTGCTAGTGCTCCTGGCCGCGGTCTACGTTCGGCGCCAAAAGATGCACAACAAGCAAGAGAACGACAGAAAGCAGCTGCGGGGCTCGGCCCCAGCGATCATGCAGCATGACCAGAGCGTGCCGCACCATGGCATGATGCACCCGAACGACCTGCAGTACCTCCACTCGCAACCCCCCCCGCATCTGATCCCCGCGCACCCGCCGCAGCATGCTCCCCATGCATGCGGTCTCGTGGACCCCAACGCCACGGCCCTGGACGGCTGCCTGCAAGGTCACGGCCATGGTGCAGACGGCGCACAGCACGGGGGCCCCACCCCCCCGCACCGGGGTGTATTGGGCCAGGCAGGCCTGCTCCCGATAGTGTCGCTGTCTACGCGGGGGGGTGGTCCCAGCGGGGACCCTGGGCGTGGGGGGCTCCGCTCATCGCAAGAGAGTGGCCTTCCAGTCGACGGCAGCGCGCACGGCAGCGCCACCTCGCAGCGCAACCCCAGCAGACTCAGCAGCGCACATGCCGCCTGTGGAGACGGTGGCTACAGGGGTTCCGGAGAAGCGCAGTCGCCGTTCGGGGTGATGACGGTACGGCCGGGGGAGGGCATGTCGAGCACGGGGGGCGGGGGTCCGTACGTGGTGGATGCAGGAAGCGTCTCATCAGGCCAGGAGCACGCGCGCAGCAGCTCGAATAGGTCTCACAGTCAGCAGCAGGCGCCGCGCCTGCAGCACCCCTCCGCGAGTGCGTCAGGGACCTCGCAGCGGACAGGTGCTGCGCTTGCCTCGTTGACTGACGACTTTTTGTGCTGTTCAATGAGCGCCTCAGTTGGTCAATTAACCCACAGTGCTACTTAGTCTTAGGTACGTAGTGCTACCATACATGCCCATCATGGGCCATCCCTGCCAGCCTGAACTGTCGCTAGCCACATCAACTGATTCAGTATGGGTCTTGAAAGGTGCCTCAAACGATTATGACTTACACTCGTGTTTGTGTGACAACATTTCGACGACGGCTCTGTTTGAACAGTTCCTGTGGTGCCACTCATGATGTTCGATGCGTGACATGACACCAGCGATGAGCAATCGGACTTGTATTTCTTGATACAGTCCCAGTGAACTGCATCCAGAAGAGGTCATAGTTCCATGACCCTCCTCCACTTTACAAACTGGGAAGGTTGTTACTCCTTCTCTTGTTCTCTTACAGTCGTTAGGTACTTCTCCTTCTCCAGAGCCTTGGTCCGTATGAACAGAAGTCCTGAAGTGCTGGGTCTTTATGGGTGCTTATGAGCGAATAGATTATTCAGGGACTACGCCATACCATAGGCACTACTTTGCAGCGCACGCTGCACCAGTTGGGTCCCCACACAGGCAGAGGCCTCGCGCATATTGAGGATGCAAGTGCGTGCAGGCACGTCAAAGGCGGGGGGCAGCCCCATGCACAGCGGGTCGAAGAGGAACTCAAGTGTGTCCTCAGGGGGCCCCGCCGCCAGCACCGCAGCGAGGCCGGCTGCCTCGCAGGCGCACGCGGACAGCCACAAATCTGCGGCCCCTGGCGGCGCGCGGCTGATCCGGTCTCTGGCGCTGCACCAGGTGGGCCGCTCCTTGCACGTGCTGCCGCTTGCTGTGCTGTCGCTTTTTCAAACCGGAAAGGTAGTGAAAGGCAAGAGTTACCCAAGCAGCTGGCAGCCACCAGGGGTATAGTTAAGGAATGGAGAAAGACTAATTATGTCAGCCAAATGCCTGCAAGTATTATTTTAGGGGGGTATTACATGCAACAATTCATGATTTTCCGGGGTGGCCACGATGGAGGCTAATTAATTTGGCTCACACTGGCTGACAAGTTGTCAATAACGATACCCCTGGCAGCCACTAGAACAAAAGATAACAATGGATCTGCTGTCTCAGTTATCGCTGACTGCAAACACTGCCAGTTTGCTGCTGAAAATTTCTGGTTTTGTTTGAAGTTTCTTAGCATTTCAGGCTTGCAAGAAAACATTCTCGCAATTGTCGGAAGTTCCAGTCTAGAGTTTCCTGATTCTTCCTGTTTGCCAACTCTTTTCATGCTTCCAACTCTTCTGAAATGTTTGTTTCTGTTATGCTACTGTTACTGTTATGCTGCTGCTGTTGTTGCTGCTGCTCCCCGCCTTTCCAGCCACACCCTCACCTCGGTCTGCACTGCTGAGCGGCTGCTCGGCATCAGCAGTCTGCAGCACGCGCCACCGCAGCAGCATTCACCGCGAAGCCTCCACACATGTGCACACCCCAACCCCTTGGCATGCATGCATGCAGAGAACCAGGCTGGCGGAAGACTCGCAGGACATCTCGGCCGAGGAGCCGTCGGCGTTCACGAGGGTTGACAGCGACGCCATGGCGCGCGCTCATGCATTGAAGCCTCCTGCAAAGGGTGCCTCGGCAGGGGAGCACAAGATGTGGCTCGATCACCAGCTGGACTCGCTCGTGCACAAGACCCTGCTGCGCAAGTTTGTTGTGTTGGGGCCCGATCAGCGCCGATATGGAGGTGTGCATGCAGCACTCATGTGTTGCATGCGCGCTTTGTTGGAGAAGGTTACCAACTTTTTAATCAATTTTAGTACATTTATGAGCTGAGAAGGCGATTGACAATCAAGTGTTTTCTTTTCCGTTTTGTGCTTTGCTCCGCAATTTGTCATACCAATTGTGTGTTTTGGGCCGCAGGGAAACAGCGACCGCACGCATGGCATGCATGACCCTTCCCTGCTCCCCTGCCACTTGTACCAGCACCACTGCCAGTCACATACTGCAATACGTTTCTGCAGAATTCTGCTCCTCGTTGCCATGCATGAACCGCATGCAACATTAAATAAGCAAGTGTTGTGCTGACGTGTGCGTGCATGCTATCCCTGTGTGTTTGCCACCACCAATGCCACGGCCACACAGGGCCCCGTGAGGGGGCGCCTCCATCCTGTAGGGTGGGGGGACTCATGCATTGAATCACAGCCGCTGCCGCATGCAGGCCAAGCCATAGTGCAGTTTGCGCGAAGCGCCTCAGATGGCTGCTACAAGACCTACGCACTCAAGTTTTTCTTGAAGCAGAAGGACTTTGAGTCGGAGAAGGCCATCTACCGCAACTCCCCCATCGGCAAGCTGCTGCCCATGCTGGCCGGCATCGTAGAGCACGCCGAGCTGGAAGACGCCGACGGCCACCAGCTGCCTCCATGCATCATTATGGAGCGCGGGGAGAGCCTGAACGAGTGGTGTAAGCGGCGCAAGCCCGACATCTGGGGGGTGATGCCGGTGCGCACACCATCATCCCATGACTTTTCTGTCCTGAAATGTGACAAGCATGTATTTCGGACCGGGAAGGTGGTGCAGTGC
This sequence comes from Ulvella scutata, assembly GCA_032359135.1. NCBI lineage: Eukaryota > Viridiplantae > Chlorophyta > Ulvophyceae > Ulvales > Ulvellaceae > Ulvella > Ulvella scutata. Next base: position 12,295 of record JAUMHD010025829.1, on the reverse strand, counting down.
TACAGTGCAAAGACAACCACCCAAATGGCCATGTATCGTGTGTTCCAAAAATTCAATGAATTGCCTGATTTGAAGCATGCCATGCATCCTGTGCTTTGAAAGGCCCCTGATGCTGACATAACCCATCAGCCTCTTGTTGCAAGCCACCAGCTGCAACATATGGGAACGCCTCCAACAGCCCTTTCTTTCAAGCTGTTCCGAGCGGTTGAAAGAAAGGGAGTAACTGCGCAACGACTCAAACAGCCAGAAGCCACATGCTCTAAGTAACAGTCAACTCTGCACTGGAATGAGCCATCAGCCAGTACTAGCATGCCATTCACAGTCATGCATTGCGGCGCCATGCAGATCCTTGCGAACGTTGCGAAACGCCTGGAGGACATGCATGCGGCAGGCTACGTGCACCGAGACCTGAAACCCGCAAATGTAATGTGGCTGGAGCGGGAGAATCTGTGGACGTTGATTGATTTTGGGTGCGCGGCCAAAACCGGAGTGCGAGTCAGCCTGAGCTTCACCCTCAGCTACGCAGCCCCAGAGACTGTGAGGGCCCTGAGGCAGCACGCGCCGCATGTGGTCGCGCACCCTGCGGCTGATGCATGGGCTCTGGGAGTGATGATGTTCGAGTTGCTGACCGGCCACAAGGCTTTCGACAGCAGCTTTCATGACCACAAGTCGGTGCGTGGCTGCCGCAGTGGTTCTAATGCATGCGTAGTTCTATTACGGTATTTCAGCTGTTGCTTGTTTGCGGTGTTGCTGTTTCTGGCTGTTGGTACGCGGGCATTGGTTGTGATACAGTTACGCCGTGACGTTTCGTTCTTGACGGTTTGCGTGCTTACACTTAAAAACAATGTCGAGCGATGATGGCAGAACGGGGAAACAATGAGGATGCTCGTCAGCGCAAGATTGAGTACAAATAGCAGCAAAATACGCATATTATTGATGTAAAAAGGCTCAAAGTGCAGTGATTTCCTTCCTTAGTTACTTGTGATGGGCTGGGAGGTCGCGTGGCTGTCCGACATGTGCTGACTCAGCCAAGTCATCCACAGCCACACTTGTCTAGAGAGGAAATTCGAGGGCAGTATGACAAATCATTTGAACACACATAGTCATTCTAAGTGTAAGTGTGACTGCTATGAGCTGTTCCAGTGCAGCCTAGGCCACAAAGTGGTGTGCGGTACAATTTCCTGACTTCTCTCTTTCCCGGGAAAACGAGAGGGCCCGCCACATTAGCGGAGGGCCAGCCCCCCGGGTCTAAGGCTGTTGCAAGAAGTAGCAACGTTTTGACTGTATAGATTGTACACGATATACTACATGCCGTATTGAATCGGCGTTCTACTCGCAAGCACTCCTTCGCCTAAAGTTACCTTCAGAGCACCGCCGGCAGCACGTTGGACCAAACAATATGTTTACAACATGGTTCATGTAAACCTTCAGTGTGTGTTTTCAAGTAGCCAAAGCTTGCAGCCACCCACGCGCTCCCACGCGCTCTCTGTCACTACGGCCATACACATTTTGGGCAACATGTGAAAGGGTTTAGTTAATATTCTGTCACTCGGCTCTACGCCCCGGGGGGCAAAAACATTCTAGAATCCATTCTACGCAAACCGTCAAGAACAAAACAAGGCCTTAAGCAACTGTATTTGTTCAGCATGAGGGGAAAGCTGCTGTTTTTCCTTTCACCGCTCAGAGCAAGATGCAACACCTCAGAGCAGGATGCAACACCTTGAGGCGCCGCAGGTGATGGCGATGCTGGACGGCGTGCAGCCGCTGCCATGGGAGAGCCTGCAGCCTGCGGACAGGAAGGCGCTGGGGGAGTTCCGCAAGCCGGTGCTGCAGCTGCTGAACCGCAACCCCGAGCAGCGGCCCTCCATGTCGGCATTCTACGAGCGCTGCAACGCCATCTTCTTCACCAACACCACCACCAAGATCGGCGACGCTCTCAAGGACGTTCCCATGCCCATGCACACCCCCGCCCACGCCGACTCGAACCCGAATGCCACGACCTTGAGCGTCGCAACCCCGGACGCCCGCACGTGGCATGCGGCAACGTCTGAAGATCCAGAAGTGGCACGGCCGCACACACACGAAGGTGCCCCGGCGGAGAGCGCAGCACCAAGGTGCCAGCAGTCACGCAGCAACAGTGACGGCAGCAGCGCGGTGTCGCACATCTGCCCACCCCTTGCACCAGCCGCAGCCACGGGGGGGGCTGCCGAAGCGGCGGGGAGGACGCCAGCCGCCACTCGACTCCACGGGCTGCCGCAGGCAGTGAAACCTGCGCTTGCAGCACTGCCTGCGCTGCAAACTCCAGCAGCAGTGCGGTGGGAACCGGTGGGGGACCTGGTGGGGGGGCCGGTGGGGGGGTGGGCAGCAGAGGCACTGCCTCGGGTGACGGATGAGCGGCGGCGGCATAATAATCACGTCTGCTGAGAACTGCTAGCCTGACAGTAGCAAGCAGCATGTCGCTGTTCGCAGCACAGTTGCAGTGAGCGGGGCTGTGCAGGCCGCGCATGCTGACGGAGATAGCGCCACCTTTGCAACGCTTCCTCTGGAGACAAACCTTCAGATTGTTTAGGCCTTGAGACTGTGTCGGGTTTTGGATCCTGCAGGGCTTCAGAATATGTAGGGGAGGAGAAAGAGTTTTCTAGAAGACGCCAAGTGCTGAGATCATGCTGAGAATGGAGCACCACACGTTTGAGCGGGGTTTGTTGTTGTTGAGTGCCAGTCGTGGGTTCCAATCCGGCTTCTAAAGCAGGACACCTGAAGTAGACTGCTTACATGCTCGAAAAAGGAACTTATAAAAGGCAGTCACTGGGGAAAACCCCACATCGACAGAGGGCCTGTAGTAAGAGTGTTGATGCAGGCTTGAGCAGCACCGGCTGTCCGTGGCACCAAGGTGGAACAGCATCTTAAGCTTTCAGGAGAGGTAGTTAACAGCGTTGTGCAGCATTGAAGCAATTGGGAGCTTGGCAGGGCGAGGGTTTGATGTGGCTTCGGAAACGGGGAGGATGCTGGTGGCTGGGAGGTTGCACATGAAGAAATGTTCAAACAGAGTCGTTTCGGAGGTATCTTGTTAATCAGTTGTCATCTAACTCGTGTGTGTTCACTTGATTCGTCAAGTACTGACATGGGTGGATGCGGGACGAGCGCTCACGATCACTGAGAGTATCACAGTGATACATAGAAATGGGGTACGCGGGCTGCGGCATGTACGGAGCTGCCACACTGCACGGTGCGTGCGCTGCACCTTCCCCATCCATAGAACACAGAACTCCCTGAAACTGGTTGCATTGAAGAGATAATTAAACAAGGATGCTCGTGGCATGAAGTATGTGGCGATCGGTTACAAGAAAAGCGAAAAGACCGTGCACCCAAAGCTTGCGAATTTGCAAGCCCTGGTTTTGCTTGCGCATAGCTAGCGCTATGCATAGTTAGGGAATGTCTACCGGAGGCTCAGGTGCAAATGCGCAAGGTCACCTCACAGTGGTGTCTTCCTTGATGTGTGACAGTGGAAGGGTGCCCCAGAGTTGGTGCAATTTGCATCCACAGTGGCGCTATTAGGCTGCTTTGATTTGATCATGTCACTTTGTGACATTATAATACTGTTTCAGGGCTGATGTGCCTGAAGGTAGTGAATAGGCATGAACCGAAATAGCCGAAACCAATACTCGGGACCCAGAGGTCGTCGGTTCGATCCCTCTGGTATGCACGCTCAGATGGAGGTTACGATCCGGCGATGCATCGGATGGGGGCATGGTTTGGCCACCGGACCCTTAATCGCTATGGAGCGATGAAGATGTAGGCGCGGCTAAGGGGATTCCTCCATCGGTGTTCGGTTCGCAAGCCTAAGTGGGAAGCAAGTCATACGGATCGTAGCCTCCTTCGGGGGGTAATCCACCTGGTCTGCGGCATTTCAGTCTGCGGGCGAAGGGGCAAGAAGGGGGTTTTGTGTGACGAAACCGCCTCCTAGGCACCACAACCCCAGCTTCATACAATTATTTACACTTCGATACAGCAAGAATACAGCAACGACAGCAACAACAGCTCACACTGGAGACCACGTCTCCTTTTTTTTGTGCCCCTGTCCACTGTGTATCGGCGCTTCCGGTGTCCGGCTTCTGCCTTGCGGCCAGGGCCTCTGCCAAACTTTTGCCTCCGCAGAGATGTGCTGCCCGGGGGACATTTTGGGCAGGGTTAAGGCCAAACCCTGGCGAAAAAGAAAACTTAGATGTAAGAGGGCCCTGGGGGCCAAACACCACTTCACTCGAATGGCACAACAGCACCATCACGAAAGTCTTTCCCAGCATTCTTAGCCAAACTGCGATAGTAATGACGAAACACAACGCCACGACCACGAGCCAGGGCACACCTCAGATACTGCCTACTGATTCGCAACCACAGACCACGATCTACAACACCAGTGCAACAAGCAACAGTAGCAAGGTTCTGCAAGTAACCATCAGCAGAGGGGCCTAACTTCCCAAAAGTAGACATTACCGAAGGAACCATATGTGCCTAATAGGTTGCAATAGGTTGCAATATGTTTTGAAAAGGCTGTAAATGGCTACCAATGGGCTCCCGCACACATCCACATTCTCCCTGAGGACTACGGATGTGTAGTACGGAGACTTTTGCTGCACCAGCTTGATGTTGCTGACCTTGGAGTGCCAAACGTGTGGACAGCAGGTGACGTCAGCAAGCTGCATTGCTGACGTCATAGTCGGTCAGCACTAGTTTCACGTCATTTACGAATCTCTGTGCACTCTAAGGTGGTATAAGCCATGCACAATAGACATCAAGATGAATAATTGTCGCACTCTGTTCCAAATAGGGCTGCAACTGACAGGGCCCCAGTGACCGATTAACGCGTGAGTTTAGTTTCCTGTAATTTGTAATTATACAACTTAATCCAACACTCCGAATTTTGGGCAATTAACACCCACATGAATGCGCATAATTACAATTAGGCAGGTGTGGTTTAACACACTGATTTACTTAAGAATCGTAAATTATGTGGCATTACACCATTCGTTTTAGGTACTATCAAAGGCTCCTTTGGTGGCACGTTTCAAGTCCTGTTCAGGCAATATTTGAGCACTCACCCTAAGTACTGGTGGTAGAGGCCAGAGTCCCAAACCTCTTCTCCCACGAATTTCACAACACCTTCATCAGGCAGGTATCCAATTGCGGGCATCCAATTGGATCCCTGAGTAACCGCAATTGTTCCACATACCTAGGCAGTGTCTCATGCTTGTTGCATGCACGAGATCTGTGGGTGTTGTTGAAGTTCGAAAAGGTAAAAGGTACACCAACAAGAGTTGACTACTGCAGCACATGAGTCAAAGTCCCGAGTTTGGTTTGCTTTTGGGCTTTCTGGATCTGTCCCCCAGCCGTGCGCTGTGTCCTGCTTGGCTCACTCAGGAAATAGTGATGTCGTGTCTGTGCCAGACTCTGTGGGCGACATCCGCAGTAGCCACCGCTTTGTGCCTTGCTGTTGCTAGTTACAGAATTATTATTATGCAGTAATAGAACTGTAATTGTGAACTGTAATGATTTAATTTAACCGAAGACGATTAATCCTGGAAAACCCGATGAACGTGTTCATTTCAAAAAATGTAACTGGTGTTCAATAAGGCTTAAACAAGCGTTAACTATTAATTTGCAGCCCTAGTTCCAAAATGGCGGACGAAGATACTCAAGGGAGGACTACTGAGGAGGAGGTAGATGATGTGGAGATATCAAGCTCAAGCGAGGCTGACGAGTGTGATGGGAGGTCTGGGGCACGTGGGGGAAGTGCTGCGAAACAAACGGATAGGACACAGCCAACTAGGAAAAGTGCTAGACTCGCCACCTAGCAAGTACTTAAAAAGCATTTACGGTGTACGCCTTGAAGGCACACCATGTGCCCTGTGCCAGGCGCATGCATTAGGAACTGAAGGGGCAGCAACATGATGTGACCAAAATGAGCAAGATGTACCAGTGAGTATACAGAAGCATCAAGCAACACACAATACACACATTTGCACCGTTTATTTGTAGTTGACTTGCGTGAGCTGATGGAATGCAAGCAAAAAGAGGATTTCTAATAAGAGTGCTTTTTCTCAGACTTGCAGGATACAAAGTGACATGATCAAATCAAAGCAGCCTTACTGAAGCACGAGGTGCACTGGCGTAGTCGGGCATCTGAAACCAAGCAACAGCGCAGAGTTGGTGCAGTGGCCGGTTTCCATGTGCATTTGTACCATCTGTAACTGACCCATTCACATTCAAACGTACTCGAGGAAGCTCTTCCCCAATAACGTTGGAAGTGGACTTGCCTTCGTGTAGTGACCTCGATGGGACATGGCTCTTTAGAAGTTCCGGCGCCTCTTTAGAACCGAGACGGTGTGTGTGTAGACCTGTGTACTCCTTGCACTGCACCAGAATCGATGCATTTTTCACACATAGTATGCCAGCTGGCCTAGCAACACAGGTACCAATACAAACACGGACTTGTTGCCCCATTACACTGCTTGAACATAGGCAACAGCTATCATACACTCGTGGTATGTATCTACAGTGTTCAACTTTTTCGTCCAAGAGTGCACTTGAACTGGAGCCATCCTTATCAAGGAGACAAGTTCTCAGATACACATGCAGGTTGGTACCTTCCTGAACAGGGTAACCGTTAAGTTTGCTGCCTTCTCCATGCTCCCCTGCTCCAACACAGTTTTGCTCCATTTCAGACATCAGTCCACGCATGCGAAGACAGGGTCATTGAGCAGCTTTCTGCTCAATAGCAACAACATACAGGCCCAGATTTTTGTGTTTAACCAGCAACAGGGATCAAGTGGCCAGCTATGCAGCCATAAGCCACAGTTTGATTCGATATGTCTGGCTCTCTCTTGCCATAGGGCAATTTCGCCTCTTCAACGAAGACCCAGAGGAATACAAGGGAATAGCGCATCGATTGGAGCATCTGAATGCGCTTAGCTGGATTTTACATATCGCGCACAACAGTGTCCCTTCTGAGCTTCAGTGCAATCTGCATGTCCTTGGGCCTGCACACCGAGATGGTGTTGACACTGTCACTTCACATCCTAATTTAAACTCTAATTGCCTCGAATGTTTCTCAAGAGTCGAAAATCTCAGCGATTGTACATTCTCTTTGAATCTGCTGCTTGAATCATGCAGAACAACTCCTTGAACAGACAAAAAACAGAGATCGCACATGACTGTAACACGTTTCGCATGGATGGCACAAAGATTTGCATCTTCAAACAGACTGACCAAGTAGATTTCCATGGCCTCTTGGAGCGCCACAATTGCAGAAGCTGCAAATCGGTGTGGAAACGCTGTGTCAGTCTTGCCAACCCCTGGACTGATTTTCGCCATGATCTCCTTTGCCAGCCTCACAACTGGGGTGCGGGGTACAAGCAGGCTGCCAGAGGATTGATAATTTCGAATTTCCCTGCAAATAGTGTTCTGTCAGGGACATACTTGCGTGGTGCATGCATTGCTAAGAATCCAGAACACGAGAGCCGTCTCACAGAACACGCTCACACAGGTAACTAGTGGACACAACTGTGCTGAATTGCCGCACAGCACCATTCAGAAATCATTTCAAGGAGAAGCAGCTGTCAACAGCTATTGGGAACTAGCACTTCGGTACAACGCGTAGAAAGCTGGCTTCACTTCAGGAAGGCCATCTGAGACCGTACCGGAGTGCACGAAATCCGCTCTTGGCTCTTCTCTTGACTTTCTTGGAAGGAGACCGGCTAGTTACAGCGCTCTTCTTTGCTACCTTTTTGGCAGGTGCAGCCTTCGGTGCAGGACTTTGTGTGGCTCCTGCACAGCTTGTACAGAAACTGACTGCAAAGAGTGTGCGATACTGACTTCAAAGGGCTGTCTAATGTTAAGTACGCGAGGGGTGTCCACATTACATCACTGTCACACATCAACGTGACGGGAGGATGAACTAGTGTTGTTGAGGACGGGGTTCGGCACGGTTTGTCTGCACGGCCGTCGACCACAGGATCATTGCATGAACAGGAAAGAACTTGGCATGGTGGACATTCTCGGTCAGCGAAGATTGCCAGAAAATAAACGTCGAACGCGGTATAACCAAGAAGATGCAATGCGCCCACTTACAACAGCGTCCGCGAAGCTTAGAAGTACGTAGAGACTGAATGTGTGACACCTGTGGGGACTCGACGAATGTCTGCTAGTCGAAAAATTCACAACCTATAGAACATATGCAACAACGCCATGCCGACAGCGGCGGAAAAGCGCTCACCTGCAGTGCCAGCAGACAACCTAGTGTTACTCTTTCTCACAGGAGCTTTTCCACCTGTGTTCTTCCGGGGAATCCCGGACTTCTTAGCTGTTTGCTTCGTTCGCGCCATTTCGAGATGCTCTCACCCGCGACGCAAAGAACACACCTGTAACGGAGCGGCGCTTACAGGGGTTATTGTACTCTTTTAGCCACGCAGCTCGATCTTTATCTGCGATTTGATATGTTTTTCATTGGAAAACAGTGCGTCCTTGACCAGATATCAAGTAAAACGGTGGGCCAAAAGTACGGCGGCCGTTTCCTCCTCTAGGCCCCCCCGAACAGATTCATCACGGCTGTCTGCTGCGTTAAGCAACTTGCTTCAAAAACTCCGCATCAACCAAGCAACGTCCTTTTCTGGCGCCTCTGTAGAACAGGTGTGCTGCTCCTTTCTGACGTCTGCGATACTGCAGTGTTGCACGACGTCCTCACTTCTACGGTCCACTCGCGCCCTTTGTCAGAACAGATTGGAGAAATTACACAGCTGCTCTGCGTTCAAAGCTTCATCAACTGATGTTGCGGGCTTTTGCTACGGTTTGAAGGCTGCGACTGCTGTGCATATTTTCGCGCCCACAACCTCCTGAGCTCACTTCGTAATAAATATTTGCGTTAATGGTTTCAGAGATTTTTTTTCTGCTATTGGCCATTGTGCGTCCAGGTGTTCGTGTGCACTGCTGTGGCACAGCGTGTGCTGGGGACACCGCCTTCTTGGCATAACCTGCAGAGATCACCTGTGCACCTCTTTGGAGTTGACTTAAGTTTTTGTGTCTAGTTGAATTGGATGGCGCTTCAGATCCCACAGATGGTGCGTGTTGAACAATCTGTTCCAAGCTGAGTGCTGCTGCTGCAGAAGGATGTCCCACCGTAAGTTTGAGGCGCCTCGCCACGGCTCTTTGGGCTTTCTGCCCAAGAAGCGTTGCCGTCGTGGCGTGGGCAAGGTCAAAGCATTCCCCAAAGATGACAAGTCAAAGCCCCCACACCTGACAGCTTTCATGGGGTACAAGGCTGGCATGACCCACATCACACGTGATGTTGATAAGCCTGGTTCCAAGCTACACAAGAAAGAAGCGTGCGAGCCTGTTACTGTCGTGGAGACACCTCCTATGACAGTGGTGGGCATCGTGGGCTACACACAGACTGTGCGTGGTCTACGTTCCATGAACACGGTGTGGGCTCAACATCTGGACGACTCTGTTCGCCGCAAGTACTACAGGAATTGGTACAAGTGCAAGAAGAAAGCCTTCACCAAGTGCGAGCCGTCTTTGATCACGCAAACTACCGACCATTTCTTCCCATGCCTCTGCGGCACTTGTTACCTGTCAGAGCGTGCGAGCAAGCCTTAGAGAAAATGTTGTTGATGCATTCCTGCCATGTTTGTCCGCCACATAGTCTTACTAGCATGAGCAAGGCAATTGTGCGGCGTATGTTGCCAGGCAGGAAGATTCGTACGCTGCTAACTTGACAGAGCACAAGTTTGTGCAAATAGCGAAGGTGGATCAGACTAGTGTTCTGCAGGTATGCACGCAAGTACGAAGACGGTGCCAAGGAGATCCAGGATGGTCTCGCTCAGCTCAAGGAGCATGCAGCAGCAATCCGAGTACTTTGCCACACCCAGCCCAGGAAAGTCAACATTGGCTTCCAGAAGGCTCACATGATGGAGATTCAGGTGAACGGTGGTTCCATTGCTGACAAGGTGGACTTTGCCTACGGTCTCTTTGAGAAGGAGGTGCGCCCTTCTTCTGCACCCTTGTCGAATTCAACTGGTCATGCTGTGCTGCTTGGAGATCAGATGCTGGTTTGAAAACAGTAAGCACGTGTTGTACCTCAGTGCTGTTGGTGAAGTGCCACAGTGTTATCGTATGCTTCAGCAGAGCTGATGTAGGGACCGGCATGTGCTATCGTACTCATTCGTAGGTCGCTGACATGATCCTGTTCTTAGAACGCGCTGCGTTCTGTGCTTTACTCATGTACAGCACATGTACACACAACTGGAAGGAGTGAATTTCCTTTGTTTGTTCAGTTCTTGACCATGCTCTTGTCCCTGCCTGGTCGTTTGTGTATGTTGCTTGTGCACATTTGGGTTCTTGCCTATTTACTGCCTTGTTGGCTTGTGAAGTAGATTGCTCGGTTTCAGTGGCTGAGATGCTCTGCAGGTGACCGTCGATGCAGTGGTGGCTCAGAACGAGATGATTGACACCATTGCAATTACCAAAGGCAGAGGCACGCAGGGCGTCATCACCCGCTGGGGCATCACACGGCTGCCCAGGAAGACCCATCGAGGCCTGCGCAAGGTAGCATGCATTGGGGCATGGCATCCTGCTCGTGTTGCTTGGAGCGTGGCCCGTTCTGGTCAGCATGGCTTCCACCACCGTACTGAGATCAACAAGAAGGTATGCCGCTAAAGTTTGAGTCTGAAGTCCATCTAAAACGGCAGTGCCAGCTGTCGTGGTGTCGCGCTTGCTGTTGTCGGTGTCTGTGCTCATAAAAAGGCACCATGATGCAGGCCTTAGTCCGACAGCGCAGTTCCCTCAACCGAGTGTCTGCGTGCCCGCACACAGACAGCATGCAGCCGCTTTCCAACATCTGTCTCCACGCTGTTCAGAGTTTCATGTCTCCATGTTGAGCATCTCTCCCTCTGGCACTCTCATTCCCTCTTGCTGCTGCCAATTCACAGGACAGCAGACCCCTGGCCACACAGGAAGGATTAGGTGTCCAGTTTTCTGATCTACAGGTGTGGATGTGCAGGTGTACAAGGTAGGGAAGAAGGATGGAGACCACGGCGCCAGAACAGAGTATGACCCCACTGACAAGCCCATCACCCCCATGGGCGGATTTGTTGGCTACGGTGAAGTGGCTGAGGACTACCTCATCATCAAGGTACTATCCAATATTCACTGTTTTTCGAACTTGATTTCGAACTTGGAACTGTTCGCCATTCTCCCGATGTGTGCTTGCCCCAAACGAACACCTTGTTCTGATAAGCGAATACAGGAATAGCACACACAGAAGTATACCAAAGCCTTGTTTATGCTGCTGATGAAACTCCCAGAGCGCAACCTGCTGCTCAAATCTGCTTTTTGCAGACGCTGGGAAATTGCTGAAGCATCATTGTTGTACTTTTGCTGAAATCGGCCTCTTATTGAAACACTCGAAACACCATGCACATCAGATACTTGTTTATGCTGCTGATGAAACTCCCAGAGCGCAACCTGCTGCTCAAATCTGCTTTTTGCAGACGCTGGGAAATTG